>NJDC01004344.1:35145-54391 GCA_002245475.1 Calephelis virginiensis
CAAGTAGTAATTTGCATCAAAACTTATATCAATTTAAATTTATTTTAATTAGTCATAAGTCATAAGTCGTCAGTAACTCATGTCACACTCTTGGGTAAAACGGTGGCCTTTTTACACAAGCTCATGTAATTAGTTTTGGCGGCAACGAGGAAATATACGATACGCTAACTTCTTCATGATTATTTCATTTGTGCACTTTCACTGAACAAAATTGTACAAAATGCCACCAAAATTATCTAATTTCACTCAATATTAACACGAAATTCAATAATTATGAAAGAACTTCGACCATCTTTTCTCTCGATGGCGCCAAAACTCTATTCGGCACTTGTTGTAACATCAATAATTACTTTATACTTTTCTGGAAGATACATATTCGATTCTTAAGCAATATTTCCACGCAAAGGAAATATAAAATTTTATCTAAAAGTAAAATCTTTCAGAATAAAAGAACTGAGTTGAATTGAATCACAATCTGTGTGGATGGCAGATAGCAAACATTATTAAAATATGTTTTTACGTAAAAACCTCTTGCTAGGGTTGTCACATGTAAAATCTATAGTATCATAGAATGCAGATTTTTTTAAGTCACAAGACTATCATCCTGATGACAAAAAACAATTTTTTATGATAACGGAAGACAAACAAGCAGGCGAATTTCCTGATGGTAAGAAATTCACGCCGCCTAGAGAAACCAAAGGTGGTTATTGTGCGTTGCCAACCTGAGGCTGGGATGTTAGGCCTCGAGCAAAAGTAAGTTTACGGGCTACTTTACCCTCAAAACCGGATTGGCTCTACGGCAAGTAAGGCGATAGTACCAATCCGAGCAAGTCGTTGCGAAGTTCTACCACTTAGTAGAATGTCACGGTGTTAGTGATGGTAAACCTATGGTCGCCTTTTACGAGCTGCCTGACAGGAAGGCAGATGGTCTATTCTGCAAAAGACCCAGGATCAATACGGGGAATAATTTGCTGGAATTTCAAGACGTGTGAGTTAATGGCTATATTAATTCTAGCATGCAACATGACAACGGCAAGCACAGCCAATAAATGAAATGGAATGGAATATTTATTACAAAATGGCATTTTTATTCCAAACTATTGGCTGTGACGTATTTTGTTCACTTGGCATGCGATACTCGCTCCCAACCTAGCACGGGGACTAGGTGTGAATATTTGTATGTATATGTAGGAATCTGCACGTTCAAATGGTTTTCCGGATTCTAATTCTTCTCCAGATTTCAAGTTGTTTCGTCACTTTGTACTGAGTGTTGATATGTCTGTAATTTTTAAACTACAAAACTTATGACAATGATAAAAATACGGGACAATATCTAGAGCACATACCTACTACAAAACATAAAATAATAAATGAAATTGGACTACGCGGTAAAGAATTATACTTATTGACTTTTACCCCTCTACATATATAAAGTACATTCCAAATTTGGTTACAATCCGTTCAGTAGATTTGGAGTGAATCGCGGTCTGCATATAGACATGAGACAAAACTAAAAGTAATTTCACTCTCAGATCCCTGAAGAAGTAGTCAGAGGCACAACCAGGGCACTTACGTCTAGCCGAAGAACTCCCATAATGTGATAAGTGACAAGCCTATCGCCAACCGGGTATATATCCAATCCCAATCAACATTTTTTTATTAGAAAATTGGAAAAACCACATTTTGTTATTGTTGCCCGACATGGGAATCGAACCTTATGCAGTCAAGTCAACACCGGAACTACTAGACCACAGAGGCGCGAAACAAAAATTCTAAAAATGCTATAAATGTGTTCTTCTAGCTACTTTTAGTCGCCTGCATCTATTTTATGTAAATATCTTCAATACACAAGATTTAATCTTCTACAAATTTGATGTAAAGATAAAGGAAGTAATAAAGCTTCATACAACTCAAGTGTAAAATCAATATCTTCACAAAAGTCCAAACTTCTATCAATAACCCTTGAGATTGGTTTTTGAAAATGTTACGGCATATACTTTGTTATAAAGGTCGGCATGTTAGTAAAGTGCCTAAGTATGCCTACATTAGTACAATTGTTGTTTTTTATACGCTTCAGCGAACATACTGATAAACAGTGTGCTCTCTTCCTCCCTCCCTCAGTTAGGCCCGTATCACAAGTATTAGTCTCGATCGGCAACACTTTTTTTTTATTTTGGGTATAAAAAAATCCTTTCTGAATCTCCAGTTTACTAACACACGTAAAAATTATACCAATTCTCCGCTGAGACGCGAAAGAAGGATGAACATACACACTTCTGTATTTAAAATGTTAAAATATTTATTTTCTTATGTCTTAGTGAAAACTTGTTAAAATTTATTCCAAACACGGGGCAATCGCTAAAATTTTAATGTCTTTTGCATGTATGTATTCGTGTAATACATATATAGATATAATTTAATAATCATAATAGATATAATAGCTTAATAATTAATTTCTATACTTATTCTTCAAAACCTGAGACTTGCTCTCTAATGTCAAGTTTTTTTGTATTCTCCTGCTTGTTATAGCTATTGGTTTTCTGTAAATAAATATTTTTTTAATTAGAAAAGAAAAGACAAAAATATTTAGATATTCCAACATATTCTACCAACGTGGCATCGCCTCTGTAGCCTAGCGGTCCGGGTGTTGGACTTGACTGCATGAGGTCCCGGGTTCAAATCCCGGGTCGACCAACAAAAAGAAAATTGGATTTTTCCAATTTTCTAATAAAAAAATGTTGGTCGGGATTGGAAATGTGCCCGGTTGGCGATAGGCTTGCCACCTATCACATTGTGGGACTTAGTGTCTTCGGCTAGTCGTGGGTGCCTTGGTTGTACCTCTGCCTACCTCTTCGGGGATATGGGCGTGAAGATACTTTCTACCAACGTGTGGTGTGAAAATATTTTATAACTATTATTTTATTAATTATTAACATTTAATTTATTAAGAAATATTTTGAAAAAAAAATTATTGACAACCCTCACTCAAGTTGTAATCATTTTAAGAATTTTGTTTATTCGTAGTCTTGGCGACTGAATTGAAGCAACATTCAAGATTTTTTATCGACATCAGAAGGTCTGGCCCACAATCAAGTTTTGTGAAATACTCTTTCGTTGTATTGTAAAATATCATATTCAATTGACTTTCATATCTTTTGAAATTTCCCGGTACACTTTTTATAATATTAAAGGATTTTTGCGGACATCGGGAAAAAGCTTTCTTGAAATATCCAATAAGACAGTAAAATAGGAAGGATTTTTATTTCAAATATTTGAAAGTGCTTAGGGAATTTGAGATGTATTCCACTATAGTTGTGACCTACATACATATATACTTGGACTTGACTAAAACTATCTACACCTATATTAAAACTGTAAAAGAATGTAGTCTGCATATTTAACATATTTAAAGAAAGATCTAGATCTCCTTACCTCCAGAACCGAACGTGATGAAATTTGGTTGACGGGTACTTTATGTCACAGAAAACAATTTGATAACTTTATATCCCGTTTACTTGAGTGGTTCTCATGGCAGAGAGAGAGAACTTGGCTATCCTATTAATATCAAAAATGCGAAAATTTGTCTGTTTGTTTGTTAGTCTTTCACGCAAAAACTGCTGAACCTATTACCATGAAATTTGGCACACACATAGACGGTAATTTAGATTAACGCGTATAATAGTTTTTATCCCGAAACGATGTTCTTGTGGGATTACGCGGACAACGTCACGGTCAACAGCTTGTATTTTATGAAAACGAGCAGTCGGTTTCACAATTTTGTTTTTGTTCGAGTATATTCTACAGATTGACCTGTTTTCAGAAATGAAATGTTTCCAGTTCATAAGTTTTCTAGTTTGGCAATTATAGACAAAACTCTCAGTGGTCCAAATAATTTTCATAGCTTGCCACTTGAAATGTTCAAGTATCTACGACATAGTAGCAAGTACAAAAGCGAAATAAAAGATTAACCTTTTCATTTGTATTAAAGCATTAAAGCTTTTTGGCGGTTCATAAGCCTTAGCAGTTCGATATTCGGTGCATGCGAAATCGTCAGAAGTAATCCAAATGGAACTTCCATTAAAAATAAACACTATCCGCTATTAAAAAGAGTACACATATAATTTATTTAACAGTATCCATTTGCATGGTAATAGTACATGTAAAGGGTTTTAATTGTAGCATGTTTTGTTATTTGAACAACTGCCAACTGTGCTTGAAAGAGAATATGGGACGTCAATGAAGCAACAACTTTAAATGATTTTGAAACAAAGGCTTTTATAATGAAAGTGCTGTGTTTCAGCATTTTCTTGGCCACTTATTGGCGTTGCTTAAAAAGGTTTTTCATTCCGGCGTAGTATTTCGTCACTATCTAGCTATAGCTACAGCTATATATACAGCTATCTCTAAAGTTATATGCTTAAATACTTTCATATTCGTGATTTTGATTTTTTCGATGTATTATATAAAACTAGCTCATCCCACCTTTGCACGGGTAAACAAACTACTATATATGTATATAAACCTTTCTCTTGAACCACTCTATTTATTAAAAAAACCGTATTAAAATCCGCTGTGAATTTTTAAAGGTCTTAGGAACAGGCAGCTAGAATCGATTTTGTTTTATAGTATGTATTTTATAGTAATTAATGAAGACGATTGTAACAAAGCTTCTCAACAAAGTCAGGATTGTCCCTAGATTTGCACACGTGTTCTAGAACGTGCTCTAAAAAGAATAATGTCCATTACCAAAATAATGCAAAGACAATAGAATTACATACATGTAATATAAATATATATGTAATATACATGTAACAAACACAAATAAAATAAAAACTGTAGAATAACGATTCCTGTATATTGAAGACATTTAAAAAAATCGCCTCTTTGGTCTAGATCTCCCGGTAGCGGTTTTCTTAAGGGATTAGATATATGGTTGGCGATACGCTTGTTACCACTGTGAACTGTCTACGTCTAATCGTAGGAGCATTGTTTGTGCCTCTGCCTAACTCTCCAGGGATGTGGACTTGAAGATATTTTAAAGATAAGTAGTGCCGGCGGCTTACAATAAAACATATTAATAAGTTTTTTTTTATTTTGTCTGTCTGTATCAATATCCCGACTGAGACTTCCGCTCACTCTAATAATAAATAAACCGATCCTAAAAACATTTGGTTGGTATCGTGTCTTGGAAAAGGTTAATGTTTTAGAATAGTTTCTATCCCATTCACTCAAGGATTTCCAGTAAGAAAGAGGTAAAAGTACAAAATGAGCTATAATTCATTAACGTTTATTCCGATTTTATTTATTATCTTATTTTGTATGTGACTTATAGATTGCCCTATAATTTTTCTAAGTTTTAAGTTTAGAAATTACAGTCATATCAGCAATCAATATATTGTGACCAATTAGACAAGAAACATTTACATCTTACTCACTGCTACATGTAACAACTACAAGCGTATGACCGAATTTGTACCAGCGCTTGACCTATAATTATTAGTGATTGCCAATATTGTTTTCCACCCTAGATTTGCTGGGTATATGATAAGTTTATTCATGCAAAATCCTAAACAGTCTTAAGTTGACAACGCAATATTACCACCTATAATGTCTACACATGCATGCATATACATAAATTAATAAATATCCCTGGAAAGTTACACAAAACTGAATCTAACCCCAACGTAAGCAAATTATATTGTACTTGTATTATGCGTGTTAGTCAAAAATAGTTATATATATATAAATACTTAAGTAAATACCAGAATAAATTTAATTAACACGCAGACCCGGAAATCTAGGCACCTAAATGTTCATCACACAAATCTTTACCCCCGTAGGGAATCGAACCCTAACCTCACGGTTGGTCATTGTAGTCAGGCGTGTACGCCAGCCACTCGACCTGCGAGGCGGTCAGATATATACATATCAGGGGAGAGTATCAAGTGCCAAATCTTATGATCCTTGCAGACCTGCCTAGCTTCCTCCAGTCATTATCCTTTTCACCTAAACACGCCGATTTCGGAGACTCTTGACATCACATTGGTAATAATCGAGCGGTTTGGACATACCACGATCATCCTCCCACTTAAGTTTTCCTATGTACCTATATCTATCCACATGATATTTAGTAGGTGACATATTTTTTATAAACACAAACACGTCTGCTTATCTTTAAAAAACTTAGAAAGAAATGTCGTCATATAAACGTTTTCAATAGATACCCCATTTTATTATGCGAGTTCTAGACTACAAAAACTGTAAAGATTAGTGGTCGGGTACCTAATCAGTCGGGTCCTGGCTTAACTCCCAAACCGCACCTGCCAGCTCGTTCAAATTTATGCGAGAGCCTGAAGCTATTTTTCTACCAAATTTAAATTTTACATGTACGTTTTCATGCCTAAACTTTAAGAATTTATTTGCACCCAGCTGTTTTAATACAACCCTTAGGCTTATATCACACTAACGCAACTCTTCGGTATGCGGCGCGAGGGTGCGGATTTTGATCACGAAATACAAATTGAGATTTTTCAGTACATAGCTAAACTCCGCATTACTGCAGATCGTAGCTTAATGCGGTTCAGTGTAATATTCGTCTTAGGCTTGACTTACAGATACAAAAACAACACAGCAAATACAAACAAGCGACGTGATCGGACGCCATTTTGTATTAAAAATTAATAGACCTCATTTTGCCGTCATTATCGTCCACATCGGTACTATATCGCAACCACAACGCAACCTTAACGTTGCTTCGACGCACGCCGACGTTTTGTCGCTGCGATGTGGCTCATAAGTGTGAATCAACCTTTATCTGCAATGTTAGATATACGTACTCAACAATAAAATTATTTTATATCACTTTTAATTAAAATGTAATAAAACGTTAATAAATTTTTATTTTGCTTGTTTGTAAATGTTTCAATGAGCGATAAACCAAAAAACGTAGCTAAGATAAGAACTAGGATTATGTTGGCAAGGGATGCATCTAATTGAAAAGTATCTTGTTCCTTTCTCCTTATTTATTTTTGTAGTATAAAATTGTAATAAGAATAAGAACGTATTTATATCTTATAGATAATTCAAACATTATTTTACCACGTCTATATAAATCTAAAAACTACTATCGGATACATCGGATCGAATGCATGTACTCCTTATCCCCAACTATTTTTTATTCACTGAAACCCGAAGCTATTTCACGACATGAAGGTAGTTAGTACATATTTTCCATATTTACAAAATGGCTATCCAGTAATGAAAGAATCGGTTTTTATCAAATACTAGCTGACGCGGCAAACTTTATATCGATTGAAATTAACAGCTACTAGCACTTTGTATGGATCATTGTTTTTTTTTGTGTGAATTAAAGCGATGTTTGCCCATTTTTCTTGCAATTTTTCCGGTCCTGGTTTTTATTAGAACCTTCTTCTGACAATAACTAATATGTCATAGAAGAATTAGCAAAATTGATCCAGCCGTTCAGTCGTAACGGGACCACGTAAAATGGGGATTAATTTTTATGTATATAGATTAATAAACCTTATTTCAAACATAATAAATATCGCCTCTGTGGTCTAACGGTCCGGGTGTTGGACTTGACTGCGTGAGGTCCCGGGTTCGAATCCCGGGTCGGCCAACACAAAGAAAATTAGATTTTTCCAAAAAAAAAATAGGATTTTTCCAATTTTCTAATAAAAAATGTTGGTCGGGCTTGGTCATTGGTAATGTGCCCGGTTGGCGATAGGCTTGCTTACCTATTACATTGTGGGACTTAGTGTCTTCGGCTAGTCGTGGGTGCCTTGGTTGTACCTCTGCCTACTTCTTCGGGGATATGGGCGTGAAGATACTAGATAAATATGAACTTGACTTTTCTGAATTAAGTTTAATATAACAACAAGTTTGCTTTAATAATTAATAACAAAAAAAAAACAATTGCATCTCTTCTATCCAAAAGCAGCTTATTAAATTCAATTAACTTTTCCAAACAGAACCCACAAAATCGGTTCATTTTTGACCAAATGATCAAGTTGCAAACATACAGACATGCAATCGAATTCCCGTTCTAATCTATTTAATAATCTAGTTCTTTTGAAGTTGGTTAAAATGACTCTTTAATGCATAAGCCTCTTTCCCACAACGACAGCATTCAAGTTTTAACAAAGCTATATTTCTGATATTTGCGAATAGTTTAACAAATTTTGCTTAATTTCGCCTTAAACAACTTATTTATAGTTGCCAAAAACTTAATAAAAATAGCTTAATATTTCAAAATAACAAAAACAGTAGCAAACATAATACAGAAATTAACCTGCTTTGTAAAGAGTTTTGGACAGGAAAAATAATTTAGTGCTGAATGTAGGTCGCAAAACATGTCGCGCGGAAGACTTCCTCGACGCACAAAAATGTCATACGACGGAATTGATGCTTGAAAATACTGCCAATTACAGCCATATCTAACGAATTTTAGGGGAGAAATATTTCTGTAGCAACATTTTTTTGATAGGCTTAGATGTTTTTAGGTTATTCGTCCGGATTTACTGCCTTTTATAATGTCAATGTTGCTTAGATATATAAACCAGAAAAAACGTAGAATTAGATAGTGTATGTATCATAATGCCCGAAACTCCGTAGTGGTAGGTAGGAAGAGGTAGGTGCAACTAGGTCACTAAATATTAGCCGAATGTAGTTCTTAGCCCCACTTAACATTGTCTTTTTTAGAAATTGCAAAAATCAGACTTTTAGTTGCTCGATCCGGGAATAGAACTCGTGATCTCATCAAGTCATCGCCACTGATCACGAGAACACACAGGCAATTCATGTAAGTATTCTTTATTATTTTGATCGCCTCTGTGGTCTAGCCCAAGTGTTGGATTTGACGTCCCAGGTTCGAATCCCGGGTCGGGCAAAAAATAATGTTGCTCGGGATTGGATATGTGCCCGGTCGGCGATAGGCTTGCCACCTATCATATTGTGGGAATTAGTGTCTTCGGCTAGTCGTGGGTGCCCTGGTTGTGCCTCTGCCTACCCCATTGGGGATATGGCCGTGAAGATACTTAGTTACTTACACTTTATTATATTACCCGATTAGATACCTTTTCCTCATTTCTGCATATCTTCTTTGGTTGTTAGGAAAAAACCCGGTGAAGTTGTAAAAACCGCGAGGTTTGCAATATATTAGTCATTCCAAAAAAAAAATGTTAGGAAGAAAACTTTTTTAGCAATTAAATTATCTTTTACAACAATTTTATTATTGAAATACTTTGTAAGGCTTCCAAAAATGAAGGAATTTAACAACTGACTTAAAAAAGTATTTTCCTCTTATGTATTTTACGTTCCAAAAGAAAAGAGGTTATTCTACTCTTATATATTTTACAATAGTTTGTTAATGACATTTTTTATGTGAGAGGTTAGCGAACAAGCACATAACCCTCGTCGTGGTAAGAGACAACAATGAGCTATACACATCAAAGTGCGTGGTTGTCTTAAAGCCAGGATGGAAGGCCTATTCTGCAAGTCTACCTGCTGCCCTACCTCCCGGATCGAAATATACATAACAGAGAGATTATGGCGGCAGGAATAACTTTCCGGTTCTAGGTATTGCATGGCACTTTACCACTAGAAGTTTTGTCAGAGTCAATCATTTCACTCAGTCTATTCTACACAGCGGACCCCGACAAATCTTCGTCATCGCTTAAGCATTCTAGAAAAATTGACAAGATCAGATTATTTATAGAAGTAACAACCATTTTCCTCGTATTGGTCCGGACTCATTTGAAGAAAAGACCAATTGCCTTGCTGCGAGCGCAGACTTATCGTCTCTAACACCGTGACATCTGACTAGGTTGCCTTACTTATTACTGCTGCCATAACCTCAGTGCTTACCGTTTATGTGTTCCAGTTGAGAGGATGCCTTGTCCGTCCACCTGGAACACGTTAACGATCTATCTTACCTCGATACCTAACATCCTGGCCTTAGGTGGGCAACGCACCATTACCACCTTTAGTGTCTCTAGGCGACGTGAATTTCTTACCATCAGGAAAAAAGTCTGCTTGTTTGCCTTCCCATGCCATAAAAATAAATAAAAAAATTAAATAAAATAACCAACCCATAAGAAGTACAATACATGGTATCTCCCATATTATAATGCATACTTAATATTGCATGTATGCATTATTAAGTGTAACCCAAAAACTTCTTGTTGGATCATGATACAAATAATATGGGACCACCTCGGAATTGTGACCTATCTATTTAAAAAAAAACAACAAAATCTGTTGGCTATTGGCTAAGTAATCACGCAAGAAACATACAAAAAAAACATAGAGAATTGAGAACCTTCTGTTTACTAGTCGGTTAAATAGTTAGAGATTTTCCCGTGTTGGTCCGGACTCCATTGCACAACAGACCACCTGCTTTCCTGCCAGGCAGCTCGTAAAAGGCGAGCATAGGCTTACCGTCACTAACACCGTGACATCTCCCTTGGTGGTAGCGTTTCTCAGTAACTCGCCCGGATTGTTATCACCGCCTTACTTATTCCTGCCACCATAACATCCAATGCTTGCCGTTGACGTGTTCCCGTTCGGAGGGTAAGGTAGCCGGTAAGCTTACTTACTAACATCCTGGCCTCAGGTTGGCAACGCACCATTACCACCTTTGGTGTCTCTAGGTGGCGTGAATTTCTTACCATCAAGAAATCTGTCTGCTTGTTTGCTTTCCATTATTATAAAAAACTAACAACATGCCACGTTTTCCATCGGGGCTTAAAAATAGTCAAAAGAACATTTTTCATATACTAACATAACTTTACATTTGGAACGTTATTTCTACGTAAGCCTCGGAAGTTAGTATTCCTTAACTTTTTCTATCCGGGCCACATATAAACTCCTCGCAAATCCTACAAAGAGTTTGAGAGCGTCGTCTTAGAATTTTTCCAAGTCAACGAGTGCAAGAAGCTACAATCTGAACAACCTCCATCTTATTTTTCAGAAGAGGCGACCCGTTACAACGACAGAGATTTACATTTGAAATAGGCTGAGACTTTTTTATTTTGCTTCGTTTTATTATATAGGGATCCGTGGCGAAATGTTAAATACGTTATTTCTTTTATTCAGTTTAATTTTCACAAACAAAAGAAAATTCAATTTCCGCAGAACATACAATACAAAACATAGAAAAAATATGCAATACACTAAGCGCATATTATACTTATTTCTTTATTTTGCGCTAAATGTTTCAGCTAAATGAAATCCCCCCCATAATTAACTCAAAAAGTATAAGAATTCGATAATAATGGAAAACATGCATCAATCTTTTCATTTGATAACGCCAGCTCAGATCAGGTCCATTCGTTAAGGAGTTATGAACAGACACACATGCACACACACAAAATTACACGTTTTCAATCACATAAAACTAGATTTATTGCTATAGTAAAATGTAAGTGTAACATTAACCAAATACAAAAGCGCAAAATAATATACCTATTCAAATTTTAAATACGCTTTTTCTAGAAGTAGCATGATAATAATAATAACCATGTGTGTAATAGTTACCATTTTGTAAAATATTGTTTTTAGAATAGGAAAATAAAGAAATTTATTTATTTTAAATCAACTTCCAAAAAAAGGAGTTTGTTGTTTGATGAAAAACTTTCATATTTCGATTGATGTTTTAATGAAAGATAAGTTCCGTAACTTATCTTCCGTCCAAGGTGGTCCCGTATAAATTTTATTAAGATTAGATAAGTGATTTTTTATTTATACTAAATGCTGTACAATTTTTAAGTACCTTTATGAATACGTCTTTGCTACAATAGTTAAGATACCTGAAAATTTGTTAAAATAAAGTTTAACTTCAAAAGTAGTACAGGTAACAAAAACAGTTCGAGTTCAGAGTGTAAGGTAGCCGTTAAACTTATTTTTGCTCGAAGCCTAACATCCCGGCCTCAGGTTGGCAACGCACTATTACCACCACCACCACCACCGCTATCATCATTAGGAAATCCGTCTGCTTGTTTGCCTACCAATTGAAGTCGGTTTTTGCAGTTTTATCGTTCTTAAATTATTTAAGTTCGCAAACAGAAGTAGAAACATAAAGGGTTCGAGTTATTAGTTGCCCAACAAATATCTAGCTAAATAAACCAGTTTTTTTTAAATCAGCAAAAACGCAAAAAACAACGTAGTAGCAATTTAGGCAGTCCTAAACAAATAATAAATGAATGACAAATTACGTAAAACTCCAACGTAGGCTTTTTTATGTTATGAGTGTAACCAAAAATGTTATGGTATGAAATATACTTATTACTTGCGTGTTTTGAATACGAAAAAAAAATCTGTATTTATTTCAGTATTTTTGAGCTATGGCAGCAAATTCATGAAAAATAATGAATATGTGCTTCATGCTCCTGGAATGGAATAGATTATCGGCCTCTCTGCTAGGCAGCTCGCATTTAAATGAAATGAAATGAAATTTATTTATTTGCAGAATATGTGTGATTAAAAGTTGTTACATAATACTTATTCATACCAACATATTCTACCACATTGTGGTGTGCAAATATCTAACTTAATTATATAAATTGTAGTTTTTTTTTGTTATTTATATATTATTCCATATAAATTCGTTAAAATATATTTACCAAAACTAGCACTTGTTATTTAAAATTATAACTATCGAGTTTTACCCTATCTAACATACACTACCACCGTCTCCAATCCTAGCCAATCAGGAGAAGAAACGGCGAAATAAACTCCTCGGCAACCAAGACATTTCATATTTATATTTGTTAATAATAATTATATGTGTATACTAGCTGACCCGGCAAACGTAGTTTTGCCATATAACTAATTAAATGACGATTCATCAGTTATCGACCCGGGATAAAAAATGACTATTAAAAAATAGGAGTTGGTGATAAAAGGGTGAAAATTTAGGGTTGTATGTACTTTTATGTGCTGTATCATAAAAAAATAAAAACAAAAAAAATGTCTAAAAATTGCAAAAAAAATAGGGGTGGACCACCCTTAACATTTAGGGTGGTGAAAAATAGATTTTGGGCGATTCTTATAGATACCGGATAAGCACAAAAAATTTCATCCAAATCGGTCAATCCGTTTCGGAGGAGTATGGCAACGAAAACTGTGACACGAGAATTTTATATATTAGATGATCAATTAATCCTTTCTGCAAGTAAGTCATTTACACTATAATACGTTTTATCTAACAGCCAATTGAAAAGCTTTTTTCGAAATCTTTTTAGAGGCAATGATTTGAAAATATCAGGTATTTTATTATACACACGAATGGACATGCAATATACATTATTTTTATAGATATTAAGTCTTTGGCAAGACACATGCAACTTTTCACTATTTCTATAATGTGAATTCCCTAACACTTCAGCATTTGTTGGAAACAAATGATGACGTAAGAGGTGAGCATAGTTAATATAGTTCATTGCCAATAACACTTAGTATAGTGCTGTGCAGCAACTTGCCCCGGTAGGGATCCACTGAATCATGTTTGTGCCGCCGTAATGAATCTGTTATATACCCATCCGGAGGCTAGGGTAGCCGGTAGACTTGCACAATTGGTCTAACATTCTGACGACTGGACAGCAACGCATCTATTGCATCTACGGTGTCTAGAGACCTCATTTGTCTCTTACCATCAAGAGACCCGTATCACTGATCTCTTTTATTTAAAAAAATGTATAGTACTACTATTTAAATTACACGCTTCGGCTTTACTATTTTATTATTTTATTTTATTTATTTTATTTTACTATTTTCACTTTACACTTTTATTTTTAAATTGACTAACCTAATCTTAATTTATGCTAAATGATTATGTAATAACAACTCTATAAATAGATATCTTTTAAATACATTCGGATTTCCGAACCTTGACGAATATAGCCGAAGTGCTTAATTTAAATAGTACTACTACACAAACAACAAATACAAATCGCCTCTGTGGTCTAGCGGTCCGGGTGTTGGACTTGACTGCATGAGGTCCCGGGTTCGAATCCCGGGTCGGCCAACAAAAAAGAAAATGGGATTTTTCCAATTTTCTAATAAAAAAAATATGTTGGTCGGGATTGGAAGTGTGCCCGGTTGGCGATAGGCTTGCCACCTATCACATTGTGGGACTTAGTGTCTTCGGCTAGTCGTGGGTGCCTTGGTTGTACCTCTGCCTACCTCTTCGGGGATATGGGCGTGAAGATACTTTTTACTACTACACAAATGTTAAGGGTACGGAATCCGAAGCATTACAAACACTACTCATCTTCGGCGGTTTTTTTCATTGCTACAATGTACCTACAGTCTTTATTACTGTACTGCATTTCGATTCCGCTTACACGATACCCTCAGAACGTACATTCAGTAAAGCTTTGTGGATAAAACAGCTTATTGTCTGTTTCGTTTTCCTGCTGATTTATGTAGAGTACATACTTTAAAATCTATTCGACAAATATTTGTAAATGGGTTGAAATGGCCTATTTTTAATGTTAAAATGATCTTACAGTTGAGAGTTAAGTACAGAAAAGTAAGTATCTTCAGGCCCATATCGCAGAAGAAGTAGGCCCAGGCACAACCAACACACGACTAGCCGAAGACAACAAGTCCCACAATGTGATAGATGGCAAGCCTATCGCCAACCGGGTACACATCTAATCCCGGGCAACATTAATTTTATTAGAAAATTGAAAATATACATTTTCTAATTTTTTTTTGTTGCTCGACCCGGACACCGAACCCAGGACCTCAAGAAGTCAAGTCCAACGCCAGACCGCTAGTCAACAGAGGCACAGATGAGAGTTACGAAGCAAATTGAGTTTGTTAGTTGAAAAGACATTTAAGTTATTTTATAAACATAAACTACTAGCGGCATATAAACCTTCCTCTTCTATAATTTTATCTATTCGAAAAAATCGCATCAAAATCTGTTGCGAAGTTTAAAAGATTTAAGCACACAAAGGGACATAGAGACAGAGGAAGTGACTTTGTTTTATACTATGTAGTGATTTTTGATGACTTCATTGCAAATTAAGAGATATCTAAACCAATCGTGATAGAACTCAGCACATGGGTACTCAGTGCAATGGAATAACAAATATGCTTTATCATATCTCAGTAGCTTCATAGCTTCCCGGGGGATATCCAAACAACACAAAACGCCTTTGTGGTCTAGCGGTCCGGGTATTGGACTTGACTGCATGAGGTCCCGGGTTCGAATCCCGGGTCGGCCAACAAAAACAAAATTGGATTTTTCCAATTTTCTAATAAAAAAATGTTGGTCGGGATTGGAATTGTGGAATTGTTGTGGAATTCGGCTAGTCGTGGGTGCCTTGGTTGTACCTCTGCCTACCTCTTCGGGGATATGGGCGTGAAGATACTTACACGAAACGCTTACAAGCCTTGTAATTGTATGTAATTGTGTTTTTAAACACTGAAATTATGCTTTGGTTCTTTGACCATAAGCTTTTCATAATTTCCCTCTTCGAGAGTTTTATTACCTATATGTAAAGATTACGTCAACGACCATATTTTTTATTTCATTTGCGACAGGCTAAGGCCTTTGGCTATGGTGCCTCTTCTTTGATTATAAATATGAGTTTTTCTTTTTGTTTACTTATTATTTCATGTCTCTAGTTCCTTTTAAAACAGGCATAAATCGTGCTAATAAGTCATATCGGGCTCGTATAATATAAATTTTGCAGCAAAGAGAAAATACACTGTAATATGTTACCTACTTTCTTTATCAATATTTCACTTGTGCACTAAAGCGAAATTGTATTAACACAAAAATTACTATTTATTCTCAATATGTACAAAAAATTTAGCAACTTTGGAAAAAATACATTTATATTTTCTCTTAATACCTACTCAATATTTAGTTAATTGTTATTTCAAATAATTGAATGCAGTTGCATATCTTTAATAATAAAACCAACAAGCGACAGTAACTCGTACTTTATGATCTTACACTTAGACATATATTTGAGTATACAGACAAAAAATCGTTCAAAATACAAATTGTAACTGGATAAAAATACTACTTAATTCTTCAGGAATTTCAGCCTGAAGATATATTTTTTTAAATGATTTTCTGAGCACAATACGTATTCATACTATCAAGATACATTCCGAGATTGTGTAGATAAGTATAACAATGTGAATTGGGGTCAAATCTGCGGTCTGTGGAATTGCTTGTTCGAATTCCACTATGACTATTGCGGCTTTCTAGTTACATAGTTCCGCATAGCTCAATATATCCGTACGAGGGTGTGTGTATTACTAGGATCCAGTTCGAAGGACCTGTAATTTTGATGGGACGGCATATTTGAATATCGATTAATGTACAGATATGTATGACATTTTGTATAGATATAACTATCTACGTCTATAATATTAGGTTTTGCACGCAATTTGCACTTAATTTTTAATATAACTATTACTATTTCATATATTTTTGTGAAAATACGGTGTTATTTTCACCAACCAATATTTCAACTAGGGACATTTCAACTACGGATATTCAATTAGGGACTCCGAATAAGTATTTGAAAATGTAAAAAAAACCATAAATAAAATTAAAATAAATGTAAAGACAGCTATTAATGTCTAGAAAAGGATGAGGATCGACGAAGATTACATCGCGCGGTCATTGAGTCATTGGGTCATTGATTAAATATGAAATATTAATTATCCTGACATATTTTTGGAACGAAGTTCCTTATTGCGCGTTGTGAAAGGAGGCTAGACGGAAAAAATTCTTACGAAAAGTTGTCACGATACTTTTTGCTATAGTAAGCTATTGTAATCTTTTCGGATTGCGCATGTTTGTTTTTTTTTCTATTGTTTTTTTTAATTATTTTTTTTCATGTTTCTCTGTATGTCTATCTCTATTTTTTTTATTATTATTATTTTTTTTATTTTTTTTTCATATTTCTTTGTCTGTCTCTCTCCATAAGAGAGTTATAGATAGAGATTACTAGAGATTGATAGAGATTGAGAGAGAGACGGGGGGAGAGAGAACTTCGTTCCATCCGGATGTCCCTTGACACCTCTCAATTTTTTTTATTAATTTACTCCAAAAGAGGAAGAGGTTCTCAATTCAAATGTACGTTTTTAATATTTTGCATGTTTGTTACCCGATTACTCCGTCAATAGCCAACCGATTTTGATGGTTCTCTGTAAGAAAGATAGGTCATGATCCCGAGGTAGCCCCTTATTAGTTTCGTCATGGTCTAACTAGCGGTTTTTGAGTCATACAAATACTAACCGTATAAAATACTTAACGTGGAGTATCCGCGCCTTTGCAGACGTTTTAATGTTATTATTATTAACTACAATACTATGAAGTTTTATCTAAATCCATTGAGTAGTTTTCCCGTCAATGATTAAAAATAAGAGCTTAAAACATTAAGAAAAGCTTTTTAAAAAAATATAAACAATAACGTTACTATTATTAGACTAAAATCCAAATCTAAATTTACCTTCACAGAACTGATATCAAAATGAAACATATTATTTTGAAATAGATTTGGTATTATTATTATGAAATACGTTAAGAATGCTTTGGCTTACAAAAATCCTGGACAGAAAACTTTTTATTATTTTTTAAAAAACATTTTTAATAAACTTTTTTAACCGCCTCGTTGGTCGGGTGGCTAGCATACACGCCTAACTACATCGACCAAACGCGAGTTTCGGGTTCGATTCCCAACGGGGCAGGCATTTGTGTGATGAACATTTAGATGTCTGTATTTCCGGGTCTGGGTGTTTAATTATTAAATTTATTCTGGTATCTGTAATTCTATGTATAGTATCGTTGACTAACACCCATAACACAAGCATATAATTTGCTTACTTTGGGGTTAGATTTAATTCGTGTAAATTGTTGTCCAGGGATATTTAAATGTTGTAATATTAACATAACAAAAATATATTCTCCTGACTTAAAGTGTAGGTACATAGTTAAGTTATACGTTATAGTACACGTAAAGTATATATTACTCAAACCATACATGACATTTATACATGATTGACTTGATTGATACATGACGTAAATGTCCATGTGAATGTATAAATTTATTATAAAATGATTTAATTCTATTATTAGTTTAGTGAATGTTGATTTTGGTTCGGGACACCTACTACTTTGACAAATTATAGACAGTACGGAATCAATAAGCAAAGTATACTTCGCCTCTGTGATCTAGCGATTCAGTTGTTGGACTTGACTGCATGAGGTTCCAGGTTCGAATCCCGGGTCGGTCAACAAAAGAAAATTGGGTTTTTCCAATTTTCTTTTGTTCACCCAGTCGTGGGTGCCTTGGTTGTGCCTCTGCCTTTCTCTTCGGGGATATGGGCTTGAAGATACTTATTTACTTACTTACTTACTTAAGTATACTACAGAATCGTTGGCGTGTGGGTTTTGTGTGCGTTTTGAGTTTAATAAATGACATATGGGCTATAAAAAATAGCCATTCTTAGAATGTTTAATCTTAAATGAAAAGAGTTATGAATTTTGAGGACAATCATCAAAATACCCCCAAAAACTTTCGCATTTATGATATTAGTATGATACGAGTAGGATACAGATCCATAGCCATTATAAGAGGTGCTTGAAATAATAGACTATACTTAGCCGTGTAATACATATTACAGGAAAATCATATTCTTATTAATATTATAAATGCGAAAGTTTGTATGTTTGTTTATTTTTGACGCAAAAACTGCTAAACAAATTTTCATGAAATTTGGCACACACAGAGGGTAACTTGGATTAACACATAGGATAGTTTTTATCTCGAAAAAATGTCCCTGTTGGACCATTAACCACGCGGGTAACGCCTCGCATATACAATGACAATAAAATAATATTTATTAATAAGGAATAGAAGAACGCACTTGTGATAATAGTGCTATTTAAATGTTGTGTAATACTGTACGATTAAGTACGTGCATATATAAGTACGTACCTACAGTTTTAAACACAGCATTGTAAGTTATAAATATCACAAAAAAATGACTTAAAAATGTACAATGTTACCATAATAATTATTATTAATCATTAAAAGCACATGTTCATAGATTGATACGATCCCTAATTAAATTTCACAAGATGACAGTTCCCTTCAAGACGATCTCGCCCTACCCGCACACTTCACAATTTTACAGCATCATCAGGGCCATAATAACTTAAGTCATTAATTACAGATGAGATCACCTGACC
>NJDC01004344.1:54512-65564 GCA_002245475.1 Calephelis virginiensis
CGATTGGTTAATGGTCCCACAGGAACATTTTTTCGGGATAAAAACTATCCAATTTGTTAATCCAAGTTATCCTCTAAGTGTGTGTCAAATTTAATGAAAATCAGTTCAGCTGTTTTTGCGTGAACGCGTAACAAACAAACATACAAACTTTCGCATTTATAATATTAGTAAAATTGAACAAAGGCGAAATTTTCTATCTTAAAATGTTTCAGTTTGGATTATTTTTTGTAGAATAACAGGTGCGTATAATTTGTCAATAATTCGGCTAGTAGGTACATAACTTTTTCATGTGAACATTCTACAATTCAACTAAAACGTTTTATCATTGTATGAACAGTGTGGTGAGTGTGAGTTTCGCACGAATTTACTTTACTACCGCGTTTGCGTTTGGACGATCCAAATGTATGGAATGTTGCTTCGACTATCTGCTAGAGGCGCTGACAATAACTCCATACATCAAGGTCGCTAAACGTAAACGCGATAGTAAAGTAAATCATTTCAAAAACTCATACTAGGCACACAGTTCTATTTCGTTTACTATAGCAGTCAAATATGAAGAAAAATCTTTATCTCAGTTGTTAATAATAAGCATAACGGTCTCTTAAACCTGAATAAACCCTAATATATAATTTATCTTTCTGTATATTATGTCGCTCAGCTAAAATAATTAGGAATATTAAAACTAACAGTTGGTTATTTGCTGAGCTAAATAAGCCGAAGAGCCAAATTTTAAAAAATGGTTTGGAATCGATAATTCTTTTGATCTTCGAAAATTCTGAAAATAAAAAAAAAATTCTTTATCCGACGCAAAATACAAGATACATGGTTAAAACATAAAAAAAGCATAAAACTGATTCTCACCGACCTCAGGCTGGAAACCTCTTGTCTTGTATCAGGTATGTAGCGTGACAACAAGTGAAACATTTTTGCCGACTATTTTAAAGGAATGATTACAAAAGTAACTGTTACAATTTGGCAATAATTGTAATATTTACTTTGGCCTTATATTAAGATTTGGTCGGTCCTTTCAAAGTTACCCTGTATATCTTAAGTTCAAAATGATATTACATATCTCTCTATTATTTTCAATTATATAAACTTTGCAACCTACAAACAATAAGAAATAATATGAAAATATTTACAAAAATACTGTTAATGAAACAAAGAATCACTTTATTATCAAAACAATCAAAAAGTTTTCTTTTGTAGGCAAACAGATGACTATTTTAATATACAAAGATTTAATTACAAAAAAATATATTCTACAAGAAAACGTTTCCACAGCTAATAAAGAGTGGAAAGAAAATAAATTGCTTACATAAATAACATTACACTGATATCTCCATTGAAGATTATTGTGGCTTTCTTTGACTAAAATATTTTGCATTATTTCTAGCCTTACTCGAAAGATAAATTATTTTGAGGCGTTCCTTGTTTCTAAATTTTTCGATTTGAATAATTATTCCGTTGAGATAAATCGTTATTCATATAATAGGTGTTATGAATTTGTGTAACATAAGTTAACTTTTTTAAATTGTGTTAAAATTGTAATATAATTACGAGTATGTTGGGTCTTGTTCATTTTTGGAATGATAGAAAAAAATATTTTAAACCTATAAGATGTAGAACCATCAACAGTATTTTGTTATTTCTAGCATCAATTGTACAACAGCAACCAAACAAAAGGGTTGCCTGGAAGAGATCGCTGACTTGGCGATAAGGCCGCCTTTGTATCTTACAATTTAAGTTTTATTTGATGTATTTGTAATTTCTTTGTATTTGGTGCATAATAAACAGTTATTGTATTGTATTGTATTGTAAAAGTACTCTTATATAAATAGGGCTGTTTAGCCAGATCGCGTCCACTTAGTGGAGTTTGCAGGTTTGAGGTAAACTATAAAAATGTTCTAGATGTAGTTTTGGATTAACTAATATTGTAACCCATCCGTAGTATAGTCTATTTTAAGATGAAGATAAGTTTTAGCCAAAATGTCTATTGATTATTTTTTAATAATTAAAATAATCGAAATAATACGTTTTGCCCAGTTCGCGTCCATAAAATCCAGATCGCGTCCACTCATGAACCAGTTTGCGTCCACCAACTTATAAAGAGGTTAACTGCAGATTTTATTAAGAAAATTTAAACAAATGTTGGGTTTAAAATATTTCTTTATAAAATACATATGTTCACATTTTTTTAAAGAAAGCAACACTTGTACTGTTTTATTTATCATTTATAATTTATTACTTTGTAATTAGTAGCCTACTGGTTTCGCTTATATTATTATTCTTATTTTTGATGTGTAACTATAAATTCATTATAATGGGTAAATACAAAGAACTTTAAATTTAAAAATTTAAAATAATATTGTTGAGTAGTTTAAGTTTAGCCCTGATGATGCTGTATAAGCGAAACCAGTAGGCTACTAATTACAAAGTAATAAATTATAAGTGATAAATAAAACAGTACAAGTGTTTCTTTCTTTAAAAATATGAATATTTGGAAGTTTTACCAAGCGCCGACGATGGAAAATATCAAATACATATGTTCACGCCTAGTTCCTTACTTAGTTGGTAGAGAATATCAAGTATGAAAAAAGTAATTAATGTGAAGGAAGCTAGTGACACTTGGGTCACTATCTTCCTTCATATTAATTATTTTTTTCATACAAAGAAGCTGGATATGGTATGGTGTGATGGCAGGAGTTGGCCCTGGGTTGAATTGCCCTTGAAATGTCAACTTAGGTCTCCCCGAGTAACTAAGTACGTCCATCCAATTTCGCAATGTATGTCTGTACTGGCAATCTTTCATCTGCCATTCTTACAACATGAACGAAACAACGGAACATGCCCTTACTCATTATTGTAACAACACTTTTTTAATCCCATTTTTTCTCGGATCTTATTGTTACGATTGCCGTCAATCCAACTATCCCAGCAAAAAGCACTACCGGGATAAAAAAAATTCATTTGTTTGTTCCAGCGGTACTTCGTCTACTTAAACTCTTGTACATCCCTTTCATGTGCTATTTTAGTATCATTTGCATTCAAATGTAGATACGCCTTTTTCTCTCCAGTCGTTATTCATTAGTTCATTACTGTTTGCAGCTCAGATGATTTGGAGCCCAAAATTACGTCATCGATTGATTTTAGCAGGCAGGTCACCACTAGGTCATATAATTTTTCTTTTTTTCGCATCCACAATATCTTAATTTTAGAATTTAGACATTTTAAAATCTTTAAAAGATTTTGTTAGATCTGCAGGTAGGTAGTTAATTTTCTCTTAGAGATTTCACATCGAGCACGTCCATTTTAGAAAAATTGTTAGTTTTTTTTCAATTTTTTTCCTTATTATTTTTATCTATCGTGTTCCCTCTTTCGTTCTTGATATGCTCTTTATCTTTATTATTTTCTAATGAAAACATCGTCATCCGGGATAGAACATGTGCCCGTTTGGCAATAGGTTTCCCATCTATCGCATTGTGGAACTAAGTATCTTAGGCTAATAGTGCGTGGCCTAGTTGCAACTTTGTCAACTTCTTTGTCTTTATGAAGTTAAAATTTATTATACAGCTGTTTGTGTATAAGTTTAAGAAAAGTTAGGCAGAAACCCTGTAATGCGCTTTTTTCCTTCCGGAGCGGTGGTGGGTACTTGTCCCGATGGGATTATATAATGCACTTTACCGGCTACCACTTATCTATAACTGTCTGATTTAATTTTATAAAACAGTTACGTAACATATTTAAATAAACAAGTGGACGCAAACCGGTATATAGTATAATCCATTCACCCAGTTTGGGTCCAGGTAAATTTCAACATCTATATCTTTTTCTATTACCATAATTATGTGGACGCAAATTGGCTATATTAATAAGCATGATAATAATGGTAAAAACAAAATAAAACCCCATCCTTATAACATATTTTTGTATATTAAAATAAAGGATAAAGTTAGAAATAGTAAGATGAGTTCGCGTCCACCGTGGACGCAAACTGGCTAATTCGTAATATTGGTATACCAGTTCGCGTTCACCTTATTTTAGCTTTAAAAAATACAATAATCAATCAAAATCATCATTATTTTTATTCTTTTACTCATCTTCAAGGTCTAGGAACTAATACAATTTTTAATTAAACTTAAAACATTGAAGAATTAGGTATGAAACGCGCGACAGTTCACAATTTTTTAGTGAGTTCTTCAACAAAATTGGCGAAGGACGTGACAAGTGGTTTTGTTTGCCGAGTTCAGACTCTGTTTGTGATCTCAGTTGCCAACTCAAAATGGAAAAGTGTACATCAAATAGTGGTAGAGTTTCGCAGTGACTCGTCCGGATAGGTACCACCGCCCTATTTATTCCTGCCGTCATAACGTCCAATGCTGGCCGTTGACGTGTTCCGGTTTGGAAGGTAGGGTAGCCGGTAAACTTACTTTTGCTCGAGGTCTAACATCTTGGGCTCAGGTTGGCAACGCACCATTACCACCTTTGGTGTCTCTAAGCGGCGTGAATTTCTTACCATCAGGACATCCGTCTCCTTGGTTGCCTTCCATTATCATAAAAAAAAACTTGGTGAATTTTTAAATGGAATTCTCAATATCTTTATAACTTATTGTCTAAAACTTCTTTTTGTCACAAAAACTAACTGAAAATTTGCTCATTCTCGTAAAAATCATTCGATTGGCAATACTATACTTCGATGATAACAACATTTAAAATGAAAAGCTGTGCTTTTTCAATTCAGTTAAATTTAAGCTCAGCTTTTCGTTTTAATACCTTTATAAATGCATACACCTGTACAAATTTTTCGTGTGTGCGTCTATTCACTTAATCATCAGTCATATTTTATATATATATATATGGCTGTAAAATTTCACAAATGCAAAAATTATAATAACATATCTAGTTCGAGTTTCTGAGTTGCAAAAATTTTTTTTGTGAGTTGGATATATGGCTTGGATGTAAATCGTTTTAGTTTCTGTAATTGAAGAATGTTTAATTAAGACTATATATGTCTAAATACACATGCAATTATTTATGGAGGAAACACTGTGTTGTAGAGCGCATGCCACTGAATTAAACATATTGAAGTTTTTTCCTATTTGGTTATCGATAAGCTACTAGTGCTCTTTTTTTAAATTTCTCATTTTCTCAACAATTATAAGAAATACTGTCGCTATACATTTTAAAATAAAATTAAAAAAAGACTTGTGACACTTGGAGACTGCCGCGGTATAGCTATTGCATAAGCAGACATGAGTCACCAGTTTGCGGGGTGAAGAGAGGGATTACGCATGCGCAGTAACGCCGATACAACCAACGCCACCTAGAGGCTAGTTGCTAAACTAAAGAGACAAGCGTTTTCAAAAAGTCATTAAAAGTTTTCATCGATAGATGCCAAAACTAAAAAGTATCACTGCTGGTGCCGGTCGGAGTGAGAGGTGTTAGGCTATTTTCGTTACGGAATTTCTGGATTCGGTCTCCAAGCTCAAGGCCTGAGATAGGAGCCTTGCAATAGCTTAAAAATATATTTTTTCTTTAAGAAGAAACCTCTTCTCCTGACAATAATTAACCCAGGAAAAAGAATTAGGTAGCAAAATAATTAGTCTATCCGTCGTTCACGCATGATTATTTGAACACGTTAAATAGAGTTTCATTTTTACATATAAGACTAGCTGACACGACAAACATTGTCCTGTCTTAGCTATGAATATTAAATTCTTTTGACAAAATTCAACATAACAAAAACGAATCAACCATTTAGGTAATTAAAGTTAAAATGTCGTAGCATAGTGCGGACGACACGAAGTTCGCAGGGATAGCTAGTTAAAAACAATTTATTTCATATTAAGTGTGACATTATTTATATTGATGTATGGACATCTTTTTATGAAAACGTTATGTCTATAAATATATATTTTTTTTAATAGCAGAAGTTCTGTGTAAAACTGTATCCACATTTCTGCAGTGTTTTGTTTGGCAATGTCATGTTCCAGTTTGTAGGAAATAAAGATTATCGTCCTAAAAAATTAACGTTTAATTTTCTATAACATTGTAAAAAATCATTAATTTCTTGTTTACTCCGCGTCTTCCGGTTCCGGTTCGTGTTATAACGAAATTTATCTAAAAATTAATGAAGATCCGTAATTTATATGACTGTGAACTTCCGCAGGGTGGTCTTATAATGACTTAAAAGATCAAAAGCACAGTCTCATACTATATTAAGTATTTTGTGGCAGTGAAATATTAATTTAATTTATTAATTTGTTTTATAGCGGACTTACACACCGGCAGGGTTGCCAGGTTTTAAAATTTTATACAGAATAAGTAAAAAATATTTTTTTCCTTTCCTGAAAAGATTTCCTGTATGAATATTTGTATTCATGCAGGAAATCTTTTGAAGTCAAAACTTCTTTAGCGGCGTTGCGCACTTTTTTTGGAATAGGTAGAAACTTCTAAGCTCGCGTCAGGACACGTGACTTGATCGAAAATTCGTAAGATGGCGCAGGGCGCTTGCACGAATTTTCATGTTATCATGTTTGTGTACGACAGCGCAATAAATGAATATAATATTCGACCACATAAATGATAGTACTTTCATACTGATAATTGAAGTAATTCGTGCAAAATTATTCCCTAACCATTCCAAAATATCAAAAATGCACAACGTTAATATACAAGTTTTCACTTCTGCCGGCACTCCCGGAGTGAAAGCCGTTTTTTTTCTTTTCTGACTATTTTCTAAAAATCAGTATCAGATTTACGTTGTCCCAGACTCTAGAGTAAAATAAAACAGATTGTAAAACAATTAGATTTCATGTTCAAAGGTTATATTTTGAAGACTATCTAGTGTTTCTTCCCTCTTATATTTAGATATTGGACACTTCAAAGGTGGTCAAATATGTAAATAGGTAAAATTAACTTCTAATACAAAACAGTGGAAAAACAAAAAAAAATCGCACATATGCTATTAAAAATCAAGTTAGTTTTTGCTGTTTATTGATTTTAGTGATACTGTATGACATCTACCTAGTTAATTACTATTATTTTGCTTAAAGTACATATCTTCAGACAAAATTCGTACAAATGCTATAAAACATTAAATTAGTTTTTCCTGATGATTGATTTTAGTGGCATTTTGTGACATCCAGTCAATTACTATTAATTTAGTTAAATTTACAAAAATGTAACACACGTATTTATTTAATAAATGAATTTTATTTCACTACTAGTTTTTCTCTGTATATATTTCTATGCTTGATACTACGAAGCCTCACACGCACACGCTCGCACGCATGCATGCACGCGCACACGCACGCGCGTCAAACTTATAACATCCCTTTTTTATCGAGAGTTAAAGTAATCATGCACACCATTACATAGTATAAAACAAAGTCACTTCCTCTGTCCTTATTCTTAAATCTTTAAAACTACGTAACTATATGTTGATGCATTTTTTAATACATAAAGTGACTAAAGACGAAGGTTTATACACAGTTTGTACGTATATTTTATAGCCGAGCAAAGTCTGGGCGGGCTACTAGTAATGGTATAAAATAAGCTCGCTCTGCTGGCATCCCTGCGCATGAACCTCTTGTAAGGCGGATATCACACTGCCGCTACCCAACGCTGCGGTGTGCGTTGATACGGATTTTAACTTAGGAATATCGCCGCACGGAGACGCGTTGGCAGTATGATATACCACGTAATACCATGCAGTTTTTGTATACAAATGAATATTTTCAGTACAAAGTTAAAGTACGAATCACTGCGAACTGGAGGGGCGTACGGTGCAGTGTGATAGTCCTTAATGTCCTTCTCATAAGATCGGAAAGCATAAATTAGCGCAGCTGTTTATTATGCTGGGCCACGCGCGTTTCATTATAAAGGCTCATTCACTTTTGCGACAGATGTGTATGCAGCTTAATGTTGGCTTACGCCTACTTTAGGATCCTGTTTAGAAATACAAATAAGTTCAACAAAATTAAGTTAGTCGCTAGTGTAAACAAGTTCTTCCTAACCATTAACTTGTTTTTGTTTCTATAAAATATAATACTGTATTAACAAATAGTTTGAAAAAAGGAGCATAAGTACTGACAATAGACAGACTATAACTATAGAAGATATACAATAATAATACACAATATACAATAATAATATACAATAATAGTACCCAGGGAGACTTCAATTGTTATCCTATGACGAAATAGCTCGGGTGTGATAACACCTGCCTCGAATAACACCCATGGAAATAAATTTATTAATGGAAACCTCCAAAATTATTTCCATGGGTGTTATTCGAGGCAGGTGTCAATTCTCCGAAACCAGTTTGTTTTTAAGAAATGATCTACGAATGTAGAGGAAAGAAGGTCTGCAGAAATATGAGTAGTAGTAGAAATATGAAAAGGAAAACCAATAAAATTGCAGAGAAAATGGGAAAAACAATGCTTAATCCATATTAACTGCTAGTAGCTGTTAATGTCAAGCGATACGAAGTTCGCCGGGTTGGCTAGTCTATCTTTATAAAAACGAATTCCCAGTTTGCGTGTTCATCGCATCGCGCGTCAATGAATGTAATGATTTGCTATTTTTTTGTATTAGTGACTGTCAGGAGAAGGTTTACACGAAGAAGAAAATGGGAAAATAAAAGAGAAATTAGGAAAAAAAAACATTTTAACTTTTCCTATACTGACTGTCAGTAGCTATCAATGTCAAGCGGTACGAAGTTTGTCGGGTCGATTAGTGTACTATAAAAAATGTATACATACTTTAAGTAGTAAGTTTAAATGAACAAAATCTTTACTACGAATTATAAAACTTCAACAGGTTTTGGTAAACATAAGTATACTAGCAACATCTAATATATATAAATCTCGTGTCACAATGTTTGTTCTCAATGGACTCCTAAACGACTTAACCGATTATAATAAAATTCGAACACCATGTGCAGTTCGATCCAACTTGAGAGATAGGATAGCTTACATCATTTATCGCGGGCGAAGCCGCGGGTAACAGCTAGTATTATATAAGTTTGTAATGTACAAAAAAAGTACCTACAACTCTGCCTATGGCTACAGAATTACGCGCGTTACAATATTTTAACTACTCCAATTATTTCGTGAAGTTGCATCATTTAACTACGTTGTGGTTCCAACGGTTATTGCTAAAGCTGGTATTTTAATGATGTAATCAGATATTAGAGGCTTACAAATTACAGACTGAAGGGGAACAGTGGTCAAGTTACGAACAAAATCATATTAGCCTCTCTTCTATGTTTTTATAAATAAACTAGCTGTCCCGGCGATCTTCGTTCAGTTTGTATGGGAAAAATTAAAACATTGTTTTTCCTAATTTCCTCCCAATCTTTTAAACCTTCCCTGGACTTCAACAAATAATTCAAAACCAAAATAAGACACATCGGTTCAGCCGTTCTCGAGTTTTAGCATGACTAACGAACAACAATTGATTTATATAATTACAGTACAGTATTTTCACGCCCATATCTCCGAATAGGTAGGCAGAGGCACATCCAGAGCACCCACGACTAGCCGAAGACACTAAGTCCCACAATTTGATAGGTGGCAAGCCTATCGCCAACCGGACACATATCCAAACCCGAGTAACATTTTTTTTATTAGAAAATTGGAAAAACCAAATTTTCTCCGGGATTCGAACCCGGGACCTCACGCAGTCAAGTCCAACTCCTGAACCGCTAGACCATAGAGGTTTATATAATTGATTTATATATGTAGAAGAGATAGCTAGATAGATATCTGTTAGCAAATTACACAAATTCATCTAACCTCAAAGTAAATTAAGTAAGAGTATGGATGTTAATCAAATTTATTATTACTTAGAAATGCTTAAATATATGCTGGAATAAATTAAAGAAATGCTTTTTGAACTTTTGACGCAAAACAAGGGGTTAATAAGTTTTTGGGGACGTAGTTCTTCAGCGGATGGACGGATTTTAATGATTTTCTTTTATTTAAAAGTTAAGGTGTTCGAGATGGTTCATACCTATAGGTAGTTTTAGGAGATTTGTCCAGATGTTTTGGGTCATCAGCTCATTTGCAGCTAATTTGTAAGCAACATTATAAGTCATCAGTATAGGTGTCATTATTATTAGAATTACCTATTGTATTCTATTTTAGTTTCTTTTGTAAATTTAGAATCTTAACTGTTAATTAACTGTAATCATTTTTGTGTTGCAAAACTAAAGGTGCAGCTAGTTATATGTGTTTACGAGCATGTGTACGTTTGTGTGTGTCGGGCATCATAAGTTACCGGATGGACCGATTTCTATGCAATTTTTTTGTAAGAAAGCTTACGTAAATGAGATAGTTTTTACTGTATTCATTTAGTTCATTGATTTTTTTATTTCAGTATCTTTAAAAAAAACGTCATTCGTTTGTAAGCGTACACTAACACTTAACAGCGAGAGACGAAAAAGTGCAGTATGAAATCCTACTTTAACTGAATATTTCTTTAAAATTGTTAAAAATCTCAAGCTCATGACAAGTTCTAAAATAAAAATATCTTAAAAAAATCAAAATTTATGTCCATTATACCTGAAATATGAATTGCATCTACAATGATGAACTCATTTTAATAGTATTACAATTATGTCAATTACAGAATATGAATTGTATCTACAATGATGAACTCATTTTAATAGTATTACTACAGAACTATAATAATAATAATAATAAAAACTCTTTATTGTACAACAAAAACATATTAAAAGTACTACAACTATTACAACAGCAAGTAGATTATTTATACAAATGGCGGTTTTATCGCTAATAAGCGATTTCTTCCAAACTATGTAGGTATGGGACATAACTATCGACATAATCGATACGAAAGAAATTCAAAATTTTTCCACAAGGTTTGAGCCCTCGGTCGCTAGAGAGCATTGGTGGTTAGAGCATTCGCTAGCGAAAGACGAACGGGTGTAGGTTAAAATCCTGTCCGAAGCGAAAACTTTCTTTATTTAAAAGTTGTAGAAATTTATCCTAACCATATGACAAGTTCTATATTCTAAATATCATA
>NJDC01004344.1:73742-89305 GCA_002245475.1 Calephelis virginiensis
ATGGTCGCAATTTCGACCAATGTGCGACCACAAGTATTTAAAACTAGCTGTTGTCGGCGTGGTCCCACAGTAACATTATTTCGGGATAAAAATTATCCTATCTGTAAATCTCAGTTACCCTCTATGTGTGCAGCAGTTTTCGCGTGAAGGAATAACAAACAAACAAACTTTCACATTTATAATATGAATAGGAGAGGATTACAGATTGAAATAAATTACAATTGAATGAATGATCACACCAACTTACCTAGTGAAGTTAAGTCATAAGTATACATAAAAAAACAACCTTTTTTTAAAAAAAAAAAGATAAAATGATAGAGCATTTTATTTAAAACTAGCTGTCCCGGCGAACTTTGTTCCACCCGTTCAGTTTGTATGAGAAAAATGAAAATTTTGTTTTTCCTAGTTTTCTCGCAGTGTTTCCCTTTTTATTATATTTTAAACCTTCCCTGGACTTGAATAAATAATTAAAAACTAAAATTAGCCAAATCCATTGAGCCGTTTTCGATTTTTAGCGAGACTAACGAACAGCAATTGATTTTTATATATATAGATGAAATTTAAAATAGCTTTTGTTAAAACTGTATCAAACCTTTTATACTTAAAGTATATTGGACGCATTTACTAGAGTTTTTATTAAGGACACATTTGATTCGCGCTCTTTAAATGATTTTTCAATAAAATTTTTACTCTTTCACAGACTTTCAAGTAAAAAAGTAAATTAATAAAGCGTAGTAGTCCCACAATGTAGTAAGTGGCAAACCTATTGCCAACCGGGCACGTATCCAATCCCGAGTAACTCTTTTTTTGTTAGATAAATGGAAAAACTATATTTTCTTCTTGATGTCCAACCCGGTATTCGAAACCTGGAACTCATGAAGTCAAGTCCAACACTTGGACCGCTAGATCACAGAGGCGATTTAATTTATTAATAAAGCGTGCTTCTTTAAATACAGATAGTTAAGATTTAAGATGTCACAATTTTTTTCCGTATAAAGTATCTACAGTGTTTTATTGTGATGTTCACAACAACGAAGTTCTGCACATCGATACTTTTGATAAAAAAATATATCAATCAAATCAAGGTTTTTCATTTTATCCTAGTTTCTACCCATGGCATTGCCTATGTCGCAATAAGCATAACCTTAAGGATTTTAACCTTATAAAAAAGTAAAAGTAAGTAGTACTTTTACTTTTCAGTTTTTTATTTTATCCTAGTTTCTACCCATGACATTGCCCATGTCGCAATAAGCATAACCTTAAGGATTTTAACCTTATAAAAAAGTAAAAATAAGTAGTACTTTTACTTTTTAGTTTTTTATTCTATCCTAGTTTCTACCCATGGCATTGCCCATGTCGCAATAAGCATAACCTTAAGGATTTTAACCTTATAAAAAAGTAAAAGTAAGTAGTACTTTTACTTTTTAGTTTTTTATTCTATCCTAGTTTCTACCCATGGCATTGCCCATATCGCAATAAGCATAACCTTAAGGATTTTAACCTTATAAAAAAATAAAAGTAAGTAGTACTTTTACTTTTTACTTTTTTATTTTATCCTAGTTTCTACCCATGGCATTGCCCATGTCGCAATAAGCATAACCTAAAGGATTTTAACCTTATAAAAAGAAGCCAGTTCAAATAACAAGCCGGACAATTCAAGTAAATGTTTTTTTCAAAAACAATCCAATAACACCTGAAAAAACCTTCATGCGATGTAACTAAAAATCAATTAGATCACGTGAGCTTCCAAATAAAAAAATCCGCATGGAAATCGGTTGGTTTGTTTGAAAGTTATAATGCCACAGACAAATACACATACAGACACATTTAACTTATAACACCCCTCTTTTTACGTCGGGGGCTAAAAATAAATTGTCCCGTGATTGGAACTTGGCATTTAGGTCAAATATGCAATAAGTTTCTTTTTTTTTCACAAGTTACACAATGTAGTACAGACATCTACATGTTCATCATACAAATACCTGCACCCATCAGGAATCTAACCCGAGCCTCGAGATTGGTCGGTGGAGTTAGGAGTGTATGCAACTACTCGACATACGAGGGTAATTTAACCAAGTTGTCTTCTGCTGACCTCTTTGAATACTTAGGTACTGATCTAATAGTAATTATTTTGAACGAAATATCTTAAGAGTTTTGATTTAATGACATCAGTTTTAAAATTTTTTGAAATTAAATTAACTTATTACTCTGTAATGGCTACTTACTGCTGTAAAGCTTGTGGAAGTCATAGTAGGAGATCCAAACCTACATTGTTTCCTTCACCGAGCTGCTATTAGAATAAAAAATATTTTATTACAAATTTAGTAAATTAGAAATCTTCATTAAAATATGTTACCCAAAAATTAAAGGACAGTATTTAAAACAATATTTTTATTTTTTTTTACTATTCCGATTTTTTTCAGATAACCCTATATCAACGCGCTAGCAAAAAAAACAGTGCGTATGTTGATATTTTTTTTGTTATCCTATCCCGTAAAAGTAACTAGTATCGACATACCTGCTTATACCTAGCGACCCAGGTAAATAACAAGCAACCCAATTTATGCACATTCTATTTCCTATATTCTTATAACATGCAAAAATTAAAAAGGGAAAAAACCTATATTTTTTCAGGGAGTATTATTTAATAACTTTCTATAAATTTTAATATTTTAATTTTATAATTTTATCCCAAGCACAGGGCAAGTGCTAAAATAAAAATATATAATAACTTACCGAATTATATGAAAAAATGTGTTTCGATAAATGGATATAAAAATGAGTTAAAAAAATACCTATTGAGTAGACCTACTCTATGATTTGAGATTTTTTTTTATAATGAATGGTCCAGAGACACTAATTTAACTTTTTATATGATATGTTTGTTTAGTATCTCATTTTAAGTGACATTTTATGTTTTGTATGAGAAATAAATTTCTTTAAACCTAAATCAGATTAAAATTTTCTTAATATCTTAACATAGCTTTAATGAAATATTTTTTAGAAATAAAAAAAGTTCCACTTTGGTTCAGATCTTAGACTATGAAGTAATAAATACGTTTAGCGTTTTATATATTTGAAACCCTTTTTAAAAGGGAAATGTTGTACAAAATACCTTGAGGATTTTGATTTTATTATGTAAGCATAATCAATTTGGGTAACGTCAAAGGCACGTGAAACAGTACTCTCGTTTGAAGTAGTCAGGGCAAAAATAATCCTATTTTATCGAGGATTAACTGACGGCAAATCCATCAGTTCTTGCTTAGTAACACGATTAATTCAATTTGTCCAGTCATTGGATCTGTTGTACGAAATCCCTCTATTATTTTTAAACCTTTTAGGTTAGAGGATTATTTTACAGACACAATCAGTCATAAATATGTAATAGAATACGGCAGTGCGTCAAAATTGGTTCCATTGCCTTTACTATTTCTGCTGTCAGCTTCAGTTCTCGCTATTGTTGCTATCCATACTGGTAGGGTGGCTAGTAAACTGCGACACTTAGTCTAAGCTTCTGGCCATAGCATAGTGACGCCCCGGTACATCCAAGGTACGTTTAGGTAGGTAGTCTATTATTGTCTAGAGAACCAGCTGAAAGACTGCTTGGGACTGCAATCCGGTCGGGCCCGTCCGGTACTCCAACGGATACGGTTATTTTGAGACCAACCGGATCCAGTGTGTAGAAGTTGCGTCCATTACCGGATCTTGATAAGGACATAATAACAATATGAAATAGTTCTATCTAAATTGCACGCGATTATGAACGACTCAATGCGACCTAACAAAACGGCAAGCTTCTCACTTGTGCAAAAAAAATCCTTTTTTAAGATCAACAGTATTGGTATAAAGGATGGTACGAGCAATATTCTTAATTATAGCAAACTATTATTCTTAATTATGGCAAATACAATTTTAGTACTTATTTATAAGAAAGAAGAAAGAAAGAAAATTATTTATTTGCGGAATATGTGTAAATGAGATGTTACAAAAATATTTAAGTATATCAACATATCCTACCATATTTTGGTTTGCAAACATTTTAACATTAATAAAAAAATATTATTTAATTCCATACACTTTAACTTTCAAGCCAATTATTTAAATTAAAAACTAGTTTAATTATTTGCAAAATGAAAAAAGAAATTTATTTATTTGCTGAAAATGTGTGTTAAAAGATATTTGTTAATACCAACATATTCTAACACGTTGTGGTGTGCAAATATCTTTAATATTATACAAATTTAATTTTAAGATTTATAACATACCATGATTTAATATTTGAACAGAATTTTAAAATATAATTAGGTTTAACCCTAAGTACCATAAGCTACCACCGTTTCCAAACCTAGCCAGTCAGGAGAAGAAACGGCGAAATAAACACCCCAGCAACCAAGAATATATTATTTGCTAGGAAATTAGTTTTAGGAAAAATAATAACCTATTAAAATTTTTTGCAAAAAAATCGTTTACACTGTAGTAATCTTCATCTAACAAAAAGTCAAATAGCTTCTTTCGAAACCTTTTTAAATGCAGTAATTTAAGACTATAAGGAATTTCGTTATATATACGAATTGACATACAGTACACATTCTTTATATAAATATTAAGTTTTTGATTACGATGTGCATAGTCAAAAACTTAATATTTATAATAATATATTTGACTAGGCACATGCAACTTCTTACTATTTCGAAAATGTGAACTTCCTAAAATTTCAGCATTTGTTTTAAACAAATGATGATGTTTTTTTACAAATACACATGCAGACAAAATATATAAGCAAGGTAAAGGTAAAATCTTTAAGGACTTAAAAAGTGGTTTACAAGAATGCAATTGATTAACACTACATATGGCTCGTATACATTTTTTTAACTCTAAATATTCTAATTAAATCTACCGAACTACCCCAAATAGGGATGCCATATTGCAAAACTGAGGAAACATGTCCATGATAGGCAAAAGGAGACGCGTTTAAGCCTGCCACTTCTCTTATTCTTCTCAAAACATACACAAATCTATCAATTTTATTACAAAGAGAATCTATATGATATTTCCAATAACAAAATTTATCAATTTTCATTCCTAGAAAGTTAGTAGAATCTACATTCTCTATATTAATATTTTTTTAGAAAAATATCTAACTTCTTAGTTTCCCTCTAATGTACTTGAAACTCTACTAATTTTGTCTTAGAAAGGTTTATTTTAAGATTACTTTCATCAAGCCATCTCGAGACTTTGGATAAAGTTTCGGATGTTTCCTCTTTTAAGTTAAATTTACTTTTACATTTGATTAGAAGGGTAGTATCATCAGCAAATAATATTGAATCATGATTAATAACATCAGGCAGATCATTTATATAAATTAAAAAAAGTAATGGACCTTGTGGTACACTGCAGATATTAAAAAGATAATTTGAAGTATAGACGTTTCTGCGGTTCCCACAAATTTTCGTTATTTCAACACACTGTTTTCTGTTTTCTAAATAGCTCCTTAACCAATCTAATGATTTACTTCTAATGCCATATTTTTCTAATTTTGTTAGCAAAATTGTATGTGAAACAAAATCGAATGCTTTACTCATATCTAAAAATACAGAAAGTGGATAACCCCTTACTGTATTACTATTACGCATGGATTAATGGAGTAACATTATGATTCATCTACAATCCTATAAAATTAAAATATCTGTTATATTGTGTGGTCATATTGCCGTCAACTATTTAACAGCTTACATAGCTGCTAAAAAAGATAAGTGACAGGAAATTGGACAACGGAGCTGAAACAATGGAACTGTGAATGATAGAAATAACACGATGAGTTAAATTTGTGTCAATCCCGTAAAATTTAGCCGGATTGAGAATAACACCGGATTGCAATCCCTAGTGCTCGTTAATTTATAACGTAAGTAAACATCTTTATAAATATCTTTTCCATCGTGTTGGTCTGGGCTCCTTTGCAGAATAGGTCATCTACCTTTCTTCCAGGCAGCTCGTAAAAGGCGAGCATAGGCTCACCGTCACTAGCACATTGACACCTGACATGGTGGTAGAGTTTCATAGCGACTCGCCCGGATTGGTACTACCGCCTTACCTATTCCTGTCGCCATAACGTCATGGTGTGTTCCGGTTCGGAGAGTAAGGTAGTCGGTAAACTCATTTTTGCTCGAGGCCTAACATCCCGGCTTCAGGTTGGCAACGCACCATTACCACATTTGGTGTCTATAGGCGGCGGAAATTTCTTACCATCAGGAAATCCATCTGCTTGTTTGCCTTCCAACATCATAAAAAAAATTAAGCTGTGGCTTACCTTATACTGCATTAAACCTTTATATTTCTTTCATTCCACTCGTAAGACGTTTTGCTTAATTTGGTCTGGGGTCCACTAGGTACAATAGACTATCGTCCTCCCTGCCAGTTAGCTCGTAATAAATCTTTACCAACACTACCACTGTCGGTAAAATGCTGTACTTGCCCGCCTAGGGATACACCACCTAACCTATCACGTTGTAAAAGTTCCATAGCTCTTTCCTGCGGTGTAGTGATGGACTACATTTCAAGCCATTAAAGAGGCATTACGTCTCTTAATGCATTATGATTCCCGAGTCGGTCCGGGCTCCTTTTGCAGAATAGACCAATAGCCTTCCTGCTAGACAGCTCGTAAAAAGCGAGCATAGGGTTATTATCACGAACACCTTGATATCTGACTAGGTGGTAGAGTTTCACAGCAGCTCGTCCAAACTGCCTTACCTATTCCTGCTGCCATAACGTCAGTGCTTACCGTGGACGTGTTCCGGTTTGGAGGATAAGGTATCCGGTAAACTTACTTTTGATCAAGGCCTAACTTCCAGGCCTTTGTTTTAAAACGCACCATTACCACCTTTGGCGTCTCTAGGCGGCATGAATTACCATCACGAAATCCATCTGCTTGTTTGCCTTTTAATGTCATAAAAAAGTGACCAAATAAAAAAAAACATGTGCTGCATATTGTGCAGTAGGTCGCGATCCGTATGTAGATGTTACATTTTATTAAAACAGTATTCAATTAGATGGCCTGTTCGCTTCATGTGAAACCTCTTTGTTACTTTCGCATATACCTATAAAAATACAAAGTATAAATCACATATACATGTTTACTTGACGATCTAATTAAATGTACATTATCTTTATACATACTTATTTTATTGATTACCTTTAAGAACGGAACACAATAATATTATACATCGACACTGTAACAAATAGGAACACCTAAGACACTTATATTATAGCTTGAAGGGCATTTTCAAAGATTACTACTAGTAATATCCAGAAACGTCGAACACATTTCCCAATCCAAGGTAGTCCTTAAAGTTTTCTAGTTTGGACGGTTTCCAGCAACCCGGATAGTGAGTATAATGTATATTGATACATAATAATTAATATACAGTATATTTTTTTAAAACTTGATCAATTCTAGACAAGTAAATATCGATAAAAATAAAAAAAACCCTCACGTTCTTAAAAAGACAGGCATTTTTTATTGTTCCTTTATTTTTAATGGTGTACATTTTTAAAATTACCGTCGTCTGACAGCCACAAAGTAGAAACCTACTCCTTAAGTTAAAATAAAATAACAACGTGAAACAGGAAAACCTAGGAAACTCTATTTTGTCAATTTTATTTTATCTGATTGCTCTGTAATTTTAAAACTCTTCGTCTTTGAGGTACATTCATTTGCATATCTTTATTAAAGTTCATGTTTTTTTTATTTTTTTTAACGATATTTGTTTGTGCACATTTCGGTTTATCAAGCTTCGAAAAATCACATTGTTCCACGGCATCTGCCAAAATTTTAATGAACATGAATACGTACTAAAGTGTGTACACGCCCATAGCCTCGAAGGAGTAGGCAAAAGTACAACCTTGGCACCCAGGACTGGCCAAAAACATTAAGAAAATGAGTCAAGTGAGAAACCTCTATCTCAAACCGGGCACTCATCTATTCTTGAGCGACGTTGTTTTTATCAGAAAATTGAAGTTATTGTCCGAGCCAGAGATTTAACCCGGGTCCTCATAAGGTCAAATGTAACATCGGACTGCTAAACAACATAGACGATAATACTACTAAAGTACTAAATTAAAAATAAACATCCAGTGACAGAAAAACAGCCACCTTTCACAACACATTTCTGTCCTTGTCATGAAACTGACGAAAACCACTCTGCTTCCATATACCTATTCCACATATTCGTATGTAAGATAGTATGTACGCTATCAGAGCTCCCATCGTGACATATGAATTCGGAGACACAAAGGCTGCACGATGAAAGAGCTTTTCATTCAGTTCTCAGTAGTTTGGAAAGCGCTGTGTGCGTTTTGATAACACTTAATACACATAACGCTCGGTGTTTATCCACAAAGATGTATATCCTAAATATATGCATGCTATTTAAGAGGTTTTTAACCGACTCAAAAGGTGAGGTCATGAATATGTAGGTTATTTTGTATGTTACGCTCGTCGAATTAATTTAGTTTAGTTTGCTATTTAAACTTGTATTTTAACCAGGAATACCACTGCAGCTTACAATGTTTTTCGCTTTACCGGTTAACTTACCATTCGAACCGGAACACATCAATGGCAAGCACTGACTTAATGGCAGCAGGAATAGGGAAGGCGGTGGTACCCATCGGGGCGAGTCGTTTTGAAACTCTACCACTTAGGCAGATGTTACGAGTTAATGGCGGCCAGATCAGATTATGCTCGCTTTTAACGAGCTTCCTGGCAGGAAGTCAGGTGGTCTATCTGGAAAAAAGACTAGACCAATACGGCGAAAATTTTCTTAAAGTTGAACTCAAACAAAGCCTAAGAGCAAAACAACAAAATAGGACCACTAATGTAATTTATTAAATACCATCTATTCTATTTACTTGACAGTCGTTTAAAAGGCTACATAATTGTAGTAAAGGAAATATTATACAGGTAATACAAAATCGATACGCGGATGAAAGAAGCTGTACATAGGGCGGTAATTTATAAAGGATAATGGTATCAACGGTGCTAGTGTCCAACGTTATTGAACTATACATCATGATATAAGTATCGGTGAACGAGTTTTTCGTTAGAAATATGTTTCCGAGAAAATGATACACCAAAATTGACTTACAAGTAATATAATAAAGAACCAGTATAGTTTCTCCTTTACCAATTTGCGATCATGTCTGACTATCGTTTTTTATGATTTCGTATGTAAGGAAATGGACGTTATTCTGTTATGTATATCAGCTACAAATATACTTTACACATCTTTACACCCATATCTCTAAAGAGGCAGATAGAGGCACAACTAGGGCACCCACGACTAGTCAAAGACACTAAGTCCCGAGATCGAGCGAGACCAACCGGGCACATATCCAATCCCAAGCAACATTATATTTTATATTAGATAATTGAAAAAACCAAGTTTTCTTTTAGATTTTATACTTCTTATCGTCGGTGCTTGGTGGAATTCCATTTTTGATGCAATATATATATCCAACATATATGGCTATATAATAGCCCTGATGATGCTTGTATAGCGAAACCTGTTGGCTAAACCATAAAAATAAAAAAATAATAAAACATATTGTGGAAAGTACAAGTGTTTCTAAATAAATTGCATCAAGTTTTCTAATTGTTGCCCGACCCGGGAATCGTACCCAGGACCTCATGCAGTCAAGTCCAACACCTGGACCGCTAGACCATACAGGCGATCTTTTCTCTATATAATATTTAAGCCACGCCACGCATATTTTAATATTATAAAGGAAACCATTGAAATACTCATATTAAGTTTAACCCAATCATACTCTTTTCAGATACACGTCATTTTCTGAGACTTTTAGCGAAGACTCGGTTGTCTGTTTCTGTAAGAAATATTGACAGAAATAAAATATAAAGTGTTAATAAAATACAAAACGAGAGTGTTGTGTCATTAAAAATCTTTTTTGCATTCGAATTATTTTTCCTTTTTTACATAATTCAAACAAAAGGAGATTTTCCATTCGATTATGTTTTTTATTTACATTTTTTCGTATGTTTGTTGCGTGATTACTCGACGAACAACGACCTGATTTTGATACATACATACATATCTTCACGTGAAATCCCTTACTGGGTAGGCAGAGAGTATCGAGTGCCAAACCTCACGATCCTGACAATTCTGTCTGGCTTCCTTCACATTCATTACCCTTTTCATACAAACACGCTAGTTTCGGAGACTCTTTACACCACCCTCGGATAATATCCGAGCGACCTGATCGTGGAATATCAACCTTGGTTTCCCTGGGTACCTACATCCATCCACACTCGCATTGTATATCTGCTTCGTCAATCTTTCATCTGTCGTTCTTTCCACGTGACCGAACCAGCGGAGCATGCCTTTTCGCATTTTAACACTAACATTTTCTTTTAATCTCACTCTTTATCGGATCTCACTGTTACGAATGTGATCAGCGATTTTGATGTTTCTTTTTAGAAAGATAAACCATAATTCTTAAATACTCTCATGAGCCCAGTAGTGGTTTTTAACTATACTTAACTAGCAGTCCGTCCAGGCTTCACACGGTTGGACAAACATCTATTTTGTTATTTTCTTTAATCATTCTAATTATTAAAAAACTGCATCAAATCCGTTGCGTAGTTTTAAAGATCTAAGCATGCATATGAGCGACTATGTTCTATAAAGTATCTTCACGCTCATATCCCCGAATGGGTTGTCAGAAGCACAACCAAGGCATCCACGACTAGCCGAAGACACTAGGTCCCACGATGAGATGAGAGAGGCAAGCCTATCGCCAACCGGACACATATCTAATCCTGAGCAACATTTTTTTATTAGAAAATTGCAAAATACCACATTTTCTTTTTGTTGCCCGACCCGGGATTCGAACCCGGGACTTCATGAAGACAAGTTCAACACTTGGTCCGCTACGTTGTGTATTTTGACGACATCTTTGACGATGATGATATAAAATGAAAAAAGGTTATCAAATCGCGACGTTGCAACTTGTGATAAAATAATTATTGTAATCAGTTTTTCACAGTTTTGTTAGGCTTAATTATTTGCAACTAGCTATTTCGACGAACTTCGTTTCACCCGATCTGTGAAAAATTAAATGTTTTTCCTGATTTTCTCGCAGTCTAACGGAATAAAAAATATCTCATATCCGTCTCTTGGTTCTAAGGCAATTCCTTATTAATTTTCAGTCAAATCGGTTCAGCTGTTCTTGAGTTACAAATAGTGAAATTAACACGATTTTTTTTCTCTTTCTCTAATAGACAAATATACTAGTTGTTCCGACGCACTTCGCTCTACCCGCTCAGGTTGTAAAAGAAAACTTTAAAGTGTTGTTCTCCTAGTTTCCTCACAGTCTAACGGGATAAAAAGTATCTTATGTCCATCTCCTGGTTCTAAGCTATTCCCTATCAATTTTTAACCAAATCGGTTCAATCGTTCTTGAACTAGAAATAGTTTAACTAACATGACTTTCTTTTATATATAGCTTGATTACTAAAGGTAATAATTTTTGGCAATAGGAAATAGGATGGTCATTTTACTTCTAATCATGATTAAGTTTATCTTTTTTTTATAATATTGGAAGGCAAACAAGCAAACGGATTTCCTGATGGTAAGAAATTCACGTCGCCTAGAGACACCAAAGGTGGTAATGGTGCGTCGCCAACCTGAGGCCGGAATGTTAGGCCTCGAGCAAATGTAAGTTTACCGGCTACCTTACCCTCCAAACCGGAACACGTCATGACGTTATGTCGGCAGGAATAGGTAAGGCGGTGGTACCAATCCGGGTGAATCGCTGCGAAACTCTACCACCTAGTCAACGTCGAAAGTTATTTCTTGAAAAAGCTTTTTCTATCACCCTCTTAATCTCGCCCACCTCAATTCATAAAGTTATTAGCTGCCCAAAGAGTCTGTATAAAAAGATCCCAAAATATAAGGAAATTTATTAGTCAAGGTTACTGAAACGCTGACGAATCCAAAGCAGTTAATTTGGAATCCTGTCTGTTTCAAAATCAAAGTCGAGTTTCACAAAAACGCCAATACATATACGAGTATATACTCACGCGATGTCCCTTACGATGTACAATGTATGGAACAATGACTAAAGATACATTTGTTTGTAGTAAAAGAAAAATATCCTCAAATATTAGAGATCAGGGCAATAGCTTGTAATATTTATATCAACACACAAGAAAGGTTCTAAGAATTGTTTGTAATTTTTGTTATTTTCAAAATAATTGCAATTAATCGGTCTATACAATTATTATAAATATTTTTTTTATTATATTGGAAGGCAAACAAACAGACAGATTTCCTGATGGTAAGAAATTTTCACCGCCTAGAGACACCAAAGGTGGTAATGGTGCGTTGCCAACCTGAGGCCGGGATTTTAGGCCTTAACCAAAAGTAGGTTTCCCGGGTACCTTACCCTCCAAAAAGGAACACGTCATGACGTTATGGCGGCAGGAGTAGGTAAGGCGGTGTTACCAATCTAGGTGAGTCGCTGCAAAACTCTACCACCTAGTCAGATGTCACGGTGTTAGTGACGGTAAGCCTATGCTCGCCTTTTACGAGCTGCCTGGCAGGACGGCAGATAGTCTATTCTGCAAAGGAGCCCGGACCAACACGGGGAATAAATGTATAACAACAAATAATAAATATTTATAGATTAGATTGCAACTTACATTTTTTTATTACAATCTTTGTGTACGAAAATCCAACCAACTTCGTAAACCAATTTTCTGAATAGAATCTGACAACCCTAAATAAAAGCTCCCGTCGTATGAATTGAGAGCTCAACCCATTTTTACTTTTCTAATAATACTACGGAAATGAAACATGTGCGGGATTGGTTTTACTGTACTGTTTCGGTCGATGCCTTCGAATTTTCAAAGCGTTTGAAGCTAATTCCGAGACCTTTAAAGCTTGGTTAATAAAACTAAACAAATTTTAGCGCAAAGGTGGCGAAACAACACTACCTACAACCCTATGATCCGCATGGAATATTTTAACACTTATTAGTGCCGATTCCGAGACGCATAGTCTAAATTTATTTTAGACTAGCTGTGTCCGCGTAGGATTTAACAAAAGTAGCTTAACATAAAAAAAAACTTAGTCACTTCCTTATTACATCGGCGAGCTCCCAGTGAAAATCCCATCTTAATCGGTCTAACAGTTTCAGTAATTAGCTGGAATAAACACAAAGACGGATAGATAGAAAAAAACATGTTATTTTGTTATAAGTACCGCATATACAATTATATCAATGCAGTAAAAACCTGGTATTTTAATATTACAAATAGACATTCTATTTTTTTATTTATTGGAATTTAACAAAAAATCTGTAATAAAAGTGTTCTAATAGAACAAACACTTCATGAAACTATTACAATAAGGCAATATAACTATTTTTTCCTGAAAATTCCTTCAGCATCAGTCCCAGTCGTTCCAGACATTCAGTTAGGTAATATCTGAAACGGCTGGACCGGTGTCAATAAACAGACAGAGAGAAAAAAAATGTGACAATTGTTATTTTGGTATATGTACCGTATTTGACTGTCTATCTCTTTATTATAACAAAAAGAAATACCAATAATAATTATTTGTTTAGATGTATGTATCCTTTATGTATTATTTGCCGTCGCAATGAAAATGAAAGAAATAAAACATTTCAGACGTGTCAAATTAGTCTGGACAGGCTGTACAAGCTTTTCCTGACTAATTTGATTGCTTTTTCTCGACATTATATAGCGAGGTATAAGTTAAATGTCTAAACTCTAAGAGGATATCATATAAAAACTAATTTGACAGCTATAAACAAGTTTTGTCTTTTTTTGAGCTATAATAAGATATCGCCAACTTTAACTAAAGGCGGTTAAGAGCAGTTTACTAAATCTTAAAATTCATACAATAAAAAAATGTTCTTCACCGGAAGAAGTTTTGTATTTTGCCAATATCTATGAAGCAGTGTGACTAATTTCATAGATGGCCCATTCACCTATTAGGTATATCACCGATCTACAAAAGTATAAGTAGCTATATAGCATTTTCAATAAACAAGAAGCAAATGAAGTTCTTTTTCGTAAGGTAGGTTATGATTCTAAGCTGGATCATACAAGTACTAGACTCATCAAATGTGGATAAATGTGTACTTTTTGTTTACTTAGAAAGTTTTTGCAGTTGCGTACACACACGAAAGTCATCACGCGTTAACGGATGGAGCAGTTTTGTATTTTTGAAGTGTAACTTCTTTAGAATCGTTGTGATTTCAAAACGGGTGCAATGAAAAAACGACAGGTAAGAGATACAAATATACATTCATTTCATTCTTTTGCAGGTAAGAGACACAAATATATATTCATCTCATTCTTTTGCTCACTTCTATCGTGTGTGAATCGCGCACACACCTTTTTTTATATTTTTTGTCAGGAAAATGTTCTTATGTAGGATATAAAGGTTATATAAAGGTTATTATATATATATCTATATATATACATATATAAAATGAATCCCCATCTCGCGTGGCCATTTCATCACGCCTTAACATACCGATGTACTCATATATGTGGGGGTTGTACCTACCGATTTTGTTAACGTTGCATTAGTTACTGTCAGAAGAAGGTTCATATCTATCTATACATTTAAAAATCTATTGCTGTTCGTTAGCCTCGCTAACACTCGAGAACGGCTTAACCAGTTTCGCTTGTTTTGGTTTTGAATTATATGTACAATTCTAGGGAAGGTTTGAAAGATCAGAAGAAGGTAAAAACTGCGAGAAAACTTGGAAAAACAACATTTTAATTTTTTCCATACAAACTGTATGGGCGGAAGGAAGTTCGCCGGGACAGCTTGTGGACGATAAAATCTCTGTATGACAGGATAATTTCTGCCTATTGAGGTAGTTAAGTACTTTACAAAACCATACCACTATTAGTATTGTCTATATAATAATAATAATTATATTTTCGCACAAACCTACATGGAAAGGCAATGTATTAATTATTAAATTGTTATTATATTTCTAACTCACAATGTCGTTTTGGAGAAACCTGTAAAGATTTTGTGAATTTGTTCTCAATAAATAAATAAATAAATTTTATTATTACGAGGGCCAAACTGAAAGTTTTTAGAACTGGCAACTTAAAAGCATTATATTAAAACAATAAGTTTTAATTTTGAAAATAGAACTCTTTAGCAATAATATTGAGTATACATTTCATTCATTTGTCATTTGTTTTCCGATTTGGCGGCAAATTGAAAATTGTCTGTGCACGTCAGAATGAATTTAAGCCGAGAAAATTTTCGTGCAATGATTTTTTATGACTTTCGATGTCATATAAGTCAACAAGAAAGTTATGATAGACTTCGATTGGCTTTTCACGATGAAGCCCCATCTCGTGCCACAGTTCAACTGGTTTAATGAATTCAAACGTGGTCGAACTAATCTCACCGATGATTTGCGTGAGGGACGGCCTTCTACAGCGACGACTGAAGACAATATCAGTGTTGTGCGGCGTATGATACAGACTGACA
>NJDC01004344.1:97553-109330 GCA_002245475.1 Calephelis virginiensis
ACTATTAAATATGTGGTACCTACACACATGATCTAACAAAGAACATAGACTAAAGGTTGACTGGGAGATAATACATATAACTAAGTTCGCCTTTTGTACTCGTATATATATTAATTTGTGTATAATAAAGTTTTAATAAATAATATACTCAAAAACAAACAATTTGAAAAGTTGTGACAATCAATAGTCATTCAAAATCTCATGTTTTCCGTAGTACTCGATACTGTATGTCATCGTCATTATGAAATACTAGTTATTTGCCCGCAACTTTGTAAGCGTCGAGTGGTTACAATTTTGAAACAAACTTTCATCCCCTATTATTTTTTACTTCAAAATGAATAAGTGAATGAATACACTTTAAAATGCACCAAATATTTAAAAAAATAGACACTGTTTTTCTTATGGTATAATATTTAACTAAACAGTACAAAAGAGCGGCATTATTGAAGCGATATTTACAGGCTATCTTATGGTGGAGAAGTCTCTTGTCACACGAGTAAGTATAGACGAAACCAATTTACGTGCATGAATTGTTCTTTCATTGGCAAAAATATCAGATTTTAAGGGTTTTATAAAGTGTATCATGTCATCGCAACATGTATCAAAAATAGTCTCCAGCGTATGTAGGTACATCAACCACCTACGGTCTATGAAGCAGTTATTATTCTTAAACGCCTAAACAAAATATTTCCATTTCACGGAAAATATCTTATTTCTGTGTTATTCCAAGTTAATTATACATACAGTTTTCCTTTCATTGTGAAAGCAATTTATAGGTAAATTATTTAAATTTGTTTCAGTCCATTTTCCTCCTTATAAAGCGAATCGTAGGCATTACTGGTTTAGAAGACAGGGGCTTATTTTTTGCATTTATTTTAAAATGACAGCCCCTTTGCAACTTTGAATATATCACTTGCGCTTCTTATTAAACCAGGGTTAATTTAATATATCGCATTTGACAAGTATCAAACTCTGTAAATACTTGTCAAAATAAAAATGCATTAGCTTTGACATTAGTACAACGAATATTACGTATTTTTAATTGTAGAGGTTAAGCAAATCTGCAATACTAACTTTGACCAATCAAATAGTATTATTATAAAGACACAGTAGGAGTTCTGGCGCCATCGAAAGAAAAGATGATCGAAGTTTTTTCACAATTATTGAATTTCGTATTGGTGTTGAGTGAAATTAGTCAATTGTGGTGGCATTTTGTACAATTTTGTTCAGTGAAAGTGCACAAATGAAATAATCATGAAGAAATTAGTGTATCGTGCATTTCCTTGTTGCCGCCAAATCTCATTACATGAACTTGAGTAATGAGGCCACCACTTTACCCAACACCCTGACATGATTTATTGACGACTTATGACACGACAAATTATTGCAATTGAATCCAATTTTGGTAAATTTGATGCAACTTGAGTAATGGCAAAATACTAACGTATAAGCCAAAACCTAAAGAAAGAAAAGAAAAGACGCAGTGTCAAATTTCTATAAACTGTCAAACGTGATCAATTAAATTGACACTGCTTTAGTATCAACATTTTTAAATAACTATTATGATACGCACTATGGTGTGGTACGGCGTGTACTTCTGGCAATAAGGAAATCCGGTTGTTTAGTTACTTTCCAGTTTTAAAAAATACAACCATGAAACATCAATATCTTTCCGATCACCAACTTATAAAAATATGGGTATTAGTCCTTGTTTGTCTACTGGGACAAACAAGGACTAATGAACCATATATTTTTTTAATTAACAGACACGCAATCAAAGCACCTTGAACTAGCCGAAGACCAATGTCTAAGCCCCACAAAGTGATAGATGATAAGCCTATGGCAAGCCGGACACGTATCCAATCCCTGATAAAGTAATTTTATAGGAAAATTAAAGGTATTTTCTTTTTGTTGACCGACACGGTGACCGAACCTCAAGTAGAAAAGTCCATCGTTAGATTGCTAAACCATAAAGGCATTATTTATTTAAATTGAGGCTCAATCAGGGCACCCACGACTAGCCGAAGACTCTAATCTCCAAAATGTGGTAGATGGCAAACCTATCGCCAACCGGGGACATATCCAATTCGGGGCAACGTTATCCTTATAAGAAAATTGAAAATAGAAATTTTCTAGTTTTTAAGTTGCTCGACCTGCGAATCGAATCCGCTCAGTGACCTATATTTTATAATATATAATAATATAATAAACATCCCTTTTTTTAACGTATGGGAAATCCCCCTGGATACCCACCTCTCTCGGAGAGCAGCGGGTTATGTCGGACTCGAAGCAACTAAAAACTATACGATGACCTTCCTGCCGCCCGGCAAGGAGCGAGATGGGGTCGCGTTGGAATTCACCATCTCGCTCCGCGGTTACGGCCAGGTCCATACCGGGCCTCCTCCCGCGCTGAAAGAGGAGCGACTCCGGCCATTGGAGTCATCCCCCAGGAGGCCGTGCTGGCCAGAGGGAGTCCTCCAACTTCCCCCAGCAGCCCGCATTGAAAATGCTTTGAAGGCTAAGGAATCGCCTCCTTGCGCCCCCGGTCCGCCTGCGCCAAAGTGGGCCTGAATTGGGATCATCCTCCCGGGTCCGCTCCACGGTCTCCTTTTGCGTCATTACTTCTTCGCAAAATGAGACCACCGCCTGCCAGGACCTGTCACTACCAAGTATGGCGTTGACAACGCTCGGCAGCGAGAGGTCCTCTCCTACGATCGCTGAGAGGGCACTCCGCTGTGACTAAAGGGGGCGCACTCCCCCAGTGTGTGGGACGCCGTATCTTCTAGCGCCCCGCACTCGTGCCAGATGGGTGCCACCTCCCGTCTCGCGATCTGTGCAGATACTTTTCGAAGCATCCGTGCCCGGAAAGCACCTGCACAAATCGGAATGTCAGCGACCCGAACCGCCGCTGCAACCACCCTCGGAGGACCGGTCGGATTGCCTCCACCGTCGCCTGCCCAGGGACAGGTGGGGCAAGGTCCTCCTTCCACCGCTCCAACGTGGCCTCCCACGCCTGCCTCTGCATGCGCCTCATGTCCTACCACGCCAGGGGCTCCCTCGCCGACGATACTGCGAGGTATGTGTTGGCAAAAGCATGCTCTTGGAGCTCCCAGGGCGGGTCTCCCGTGAGGACGCATGCCATCGTCCAGGACACCGTCCGGTATCCGCGTATCGCCCTGGTCACGATGACCCGCTGCGGACGTCACAGCAGGGTCTTGTTGGCGCGACCGAGGGCGTCCGCCCAGACAGGTGACCCATACAGGGTCATACTCCGTACGACGCCGGAGTACAGCCGTAACTGGGGCGGTGCATCGGGGAACAGAACCCCTCGCACTCTGCCCAGGAGCCCGGGATCCATCGATCCCGTGTGGGACGCCTCCGTTCGGATTTTTTTCCGCGCGGGCGTCCCCAAGGGTCCCTGTCCAGGCTCTCTAGCGCCTCCCTCCACGCCCGGCTCTTCGCTTCGCCGATCGCCGACGCGTCTCGCTTTACGATACGCGTCGTACAGCAGGCGCTCGCAGCTCTCCGCTTCAGAACTGGAAGCGGAGAGCTAGTCATCCGCACGGCCTCGACGTCGCCGCCTGAGGTGGGTGTACGGCAGTCGCACCGCAGGGCAGATGGCTCGGAGATCAGCGAGCTTCGAGCTCCACCAGTACACGTCCCGACGGCCCAGGCGGCGTCCAGCGCGTGGCATTGCTGCATCGCACACTGCCGTTAGCGTCGATGTCCACCGTCATGCAGGCGGGCGTGGTGACCCAAGTCTGGACGATGAATAATAAACATACCTGGACAATTTACACTAACTGAATCCAATGATATGGGTGTAAAGTGTCACTTATTTAGTTACTTATTTATTTAAATTGATGTGTACACATTTTATGAGAAAGTTGACCATCTATCAGACAACCTTCGGTCTCTGGTAGAGTGCTGTTCAATAATTTGCTTGGGTAGGGATCTAACGCCTTATACCGCCTTAATACCGCCATAATTGACAATGTCATGTTCCTATCCTGAGAAGTGGACAACAGATAGAAGACTTGCACTTAAGGTCTAACACCCATCTCATATCACCCATATCATTTACTGTAAATGATATGGGTGATATCATGTTAGCAGGGTAGGCCGAAAATACCTGTCTATATGCTAGTTCGCTGTTTCATTGCATAAAAAATACTAGTTTTTAGGATATTGGAAGGCAAACAAGCAGACGGATTTCCTGATGGTTAGAAATTCACGCCGCCTAGAGACACCAAAAGTAGTAATGTTGTGTTGCCAACACGAGGCCGAGATATTAAACCTCGAGCAAACGTAAGTTTGCCGGCTACCGTACCCTCTGAACCGAAGCATATTAACGGCAAGCATTTTCGTTATGGCGGTAGGAATAGGTATGGTGGTGGTCCAACCCGTGCAAGTCGCTGCGAAACTCTCCCATCTAGTAGCATGTCACGGTGTTAGTGACGGTAAGCCTATGCTCGCCTTTTACAAGCTGCCTAGCAGGAAGGCAAATGGTCTATTTTGCAAAGGAGCTCGGACCAACACGAGGAAAAACTAACCAATAGGGAAAAATAACAAACTAAACCGAAACTATACCTATACAGTGATTTATACTTTAAACTCGTTAGACTTCACCACATTTTATCAACTTAATTTGTCAGTCAAAGAGCGTGAAATCAATAAGCATAACAATGCTAATAATAAACTCTGAATAAAATATGAATTGGCAATAAAAGCAAATTGGGTCATGAAACAGAACAGAGAAAATACAATTATTAAACAAATTGTAATTCAATAGAGAAATTAATTGTATCAAATAACTTGATTTTTCCTCTTACCTGCTTTCAAGCGTTTTATAACAATGCCGTTATTTAGTGCAGACTTTTATTTCCATCTAAAATATTGACTATTCTTTGTATACAAGTGAAATAATAAGAAACATGCTATGAATTTTAAAAAGTTCACGTCAAAGATCTTTGTTCAAAGCTAACAAGTCATTGTTGAAACAAAAGAAAGACTTTTTTATGAAATGCAACGGAAAGGTAAAGTTTGAGCTGTAATAAGTTTCTCTAAGAAAATACATACTCTGCAGTGACTTCATAATTCTTGCAGACGTGCATTCGTGTATTCAATTTGGGGATAATATGAGTATATCATATATAATACTTTTAAAGAAGCTTATAAAGAAGATATTTGTACAACTTCATTCGTTTATCAATAATTTATCATTGCATTGGCGAAGACTTTCTTATATAGTTTGTGAGTGTTTGTTTTGAAGAAACTAAGAAATATGTGATGAATTAAATCTTTTAACTGACTCTTTGGAGAAGGCTATTAATTCGATTGCATGTTTTTTTATTTTTTTTTAATTAAAACTTCTTTCTTCTTTGTTAAGCGGCGTTGTGCACTTTTTGTGATGGGTACAAAATGTTAAACTCGCATCAGAACGAGTGACGTGACGGGAAATTAGTAGGACAGAGGCTCAGTAAAACCACTGTATGCTGTCACCGAATTTCATACTGCGATTTTAGATAGATCAGCGAGGCCGCAGGTGCGACACATTCTTTTTGTTCTCGAACAAAATCAATTAAATGAATGTTACCACAAACAAATAGTAAGTACTTGTAATTAGGTATGTATTGATAATTAATGCAGGTTGTACAAATAATTCCTATTTTATTGAATCAGGTGTTAGTTTGCGGAAATCCATTATAACAGATGTAAAATAAGCCTTTATTTTGCTAATTCCGCATAAGTAGTGTTACTGTCTGTCCGAATCGCCTCTGAGGTCTGCAGTTCAGTTGTCGGACTTGACTGCTTGAGGTCCCGGGTTCGATTCCCGGGTCGGGCAACAAAAAGAAAATTGGGATTTCCCATTTTCAAAAAAAACGGTGCTCGGGATTGGACATGTGCCCGGTTGGCGATAGGCTTGCTATCTATCACATTGTGGGACTTAGTGTCTTCGGCTAGTCGTGGGTGCCCTGGTTGTTCCTCTGCCTACCTCTTCGGGGATATAGGCGTGAAGATACTACTACTTTCCCCGTGTTGGTCCGGGTTTCTTTGTAGAATAGACCATCTCACTTCCTTGCCAGGCAGCTCTTAAAAAGCGAGCATAGGCTTACCGTCACCAACATCGTGATATCTGACTAGGTGGTAGAGTTTTGCATCGATTCACCCGGGTCGGTACCACCGCCTTACCTATTCCTGCCGCCATAACGTCATGACGTGTTCCGGTTTAGAGGGTAAGGTAGCCAGTTAAAATTACTTTTGCTCGAGGCTTAACATCCGTATGCTTGTTTGCCTTCCAATATCATAAAAATAAAAAAAATAAAAATAAAATACTACTGCTACTAGAATAACTGCTGTGGCAAATAATCCTCCAAATGACACAGAACGTGACAAGCCTAACTAACGTTCCCACCGCTCACCTCCGCGACCAGAACACGAATAAAGGAAGAGCTCGGGAAACAATTTAAATTGTCACGTTTTTCACATGTGACAACCCTACCTAAAGTTCCCACCTTCCGCGAGCAGATCAGAAATAGAGTCCGAATACGGGAAACAAAACCACTTGTCACGTCCTTCGCCAAATTTGTCGAAGAACTCACCACAGAGAACACCAAATCGCACTCAAAGTACGTTTCGCCTCGACACCGAGGCATCCTCAGAAAATCGATTGTTATATGATATGATTAGACTTTAGAAAGCGTTTATTTTTTTTCGGAAATTTGTCCCTCATAAGTGAAACTAGATTTGTACCTAACAATGTTTTCTGGTTGCACGGCATAAAATAATCGTAACATTGCTTTCTTCGTTTTATTTTTAATTAAGTACTAACAGGAGTTTTTGGCGACATCGTGAATGAAGATGGTCGTAATTTTTTCAGAATTATTGAATTTAGTGTAAATTATGAGTAAAATTAGTTAATTTAGGTGGGAATTAGTTTAATTTTGGTCAGTGAAAGTGCACAAATCAAATAATCATGAAGAAATTAGTGAGTGTATCGTGAATTTCCTCGCTGCCGACAAATCTCCCACAGTGAGCTTGTGTAAAGTGATCACCGCTTTACTCAAGACCCTGACGTGACTTTTTAAATAGTGACTAATGACTATATAAGAATTAATTGATACGAAAGACATGTGACTAACAACAAATACAAACAATGTTGCTTTTATAACCGTTTGCCTTTGCCATCTGACAAATTATGCTTAACTCCTTTTTGTAGCTTTCCTGACTTAAAGGGATAGATAAAAGTCTATGTACGTAGCTATTTAATGCAGAAATTTTATGTTGCCAAGGATGACACGATGACGCAGGAATAGTCGCATCAGTAAAAGTTGGCTTGCGGAATATCTCAAAATGGTGCCTATTATTTACCCTAATTATGGTGAAATCGAGAAAATTTAACGAATTTTCTTCTTCGATCTCTAGCTTAAATTTAATTTTGGGGTGTTTCTTATTTAGATTATTAACGAAAACGTCCAATTGTCTCTCCGTACCAGTCCAATATATGATTATATCGTCCACGTATCTGTAATAATATAATTTATGATTTTTACCATTTTTTTTTCAAAATTATCCATAAAAAACTCGGCCATCAAAGAACTTAGTGGAGAACCTATGGCTAGACCCTCCTTTTGAATGTAGTAATGAGAATTGTACCTAAAATAATTTTGTAGCAGACAAGTCCTGGTCATATCTACAATTTCATTTATTTCTTCAGGTAGTTGACGCTGCCGTATAAACATTTCTTCCATTAAATTTATACACTCTTCTGAAGGGACATTTGAGAATAAAGTTTCTACATCCAAAGAAACTAACTTACACCGATCCGGTAAAACTATGTCTTTGATCCTGTTGACAAGATATAAACTATTATTTATGCTATAGGGTTGGTTGAATTTTGATTTTTCTTTAATGACGTTGTTTAAAGATTTTGATAAACAATACGCTGGTGCACCAATGTAAGTTACAACTGGACGTATTGGACAACCATTATTGTGAATCTTTGGCAAACCGTACAGAAGGGGTGGACGAGGATTCATTTCAATTACTCTTTGTTGGAACCAAGTCGTTGAAATAATATAACGCGAAGAATTGACTGAACGCCTAATCATCGCAGAAAACTTTTTGGTTGGATCATACGATAGTCGCGAAAAATCCTCACCCAGTATGACATCATTGACTTTGTTCTTATAATCCTCATGTTTCAATAGTTTATTTGCTTATTAAGTAAGGTTAGGTTCTTTCACCTCGCAAGCAGTGAGGCCTTGGAATCCTCTTCCCTGTAACATATCTACTTGTAATATGTACATCTTACTAACCTTGTAAATATCTCTGTTTTATTATCTTCTGTTCTACTATTCATATTAATTACTTGTAATGCGTACATCTTTCTATCCTTGTAAATATCTGTTTTTGACTATTTCTAATTTTGTGTCCCTTATGATTGTTATTGTTTCTGTTTTTATTGTGTTTTTTTACAGTTTTTCTCTTCGATAATCCTTTTAAATCACTGAAATACACTAAAATTTACAATATTTGACATCTTCAAAAACATATATTTACAAGGATAGAAAGATGTACGCATTACAAGTAATTAATATGAATAATAGAACAGAAGATAATAATACAGAGATATTTACAAGGTTAGTAAAATGTACATATTACAAATAAATATGTTACACCCCGTAGATATTAATATTTTTAAAAGTAAGTTAAGGCGTCACTTTCTGCGTTCACTGTAGTTTAGGTTGCATTTGACTTTTCTTGTTTGTTTAATCTCCTTCGGTTCAGGTTTCGGACTTGACTGCATGAGGTCCCGTGTTCAAATCCCGGGTCAGGCAACAAAAAGAATAATAAAAAAAACGTTGCTCGGGATTGGGTTTGTGTCCGATGGGTGATAGGCTTGCCTTCTATAACTTTGTGTGACTTAGTGTCTTTGGCTAGTCGTGGGTGCCCTGGTTGTGCCTCTGCCCACCTCTTCCGGGATATGAGCGTAAAGATAGTTTTTTTTTGTTTCTTTTAAATACAACTACCTTTAATTAAAACATGTTTCTGCTTTTAGGATGACTTTTACGTCTAGTGCTAGATGCATTTTTATATTTTTAACCATTGTACAGTATCTCTCTAAATCTTGTTTCATACTTTAGAGTTGCATGGAAAAGATCACTGACTTGGCAATAAGGCCGCCTTTAATGTTTTTGTAATTTCTATGTATTTGGTGCACAATAAAGAGTTTTTGTCTTGTATTGTATTACTCAGTTTTTGTTGTGTCAGTCTACAACATATCCATAGGTGAGTGGACATGTGGGTACAATTATCTCATAAAATCTGTAGTGACGCGTAGCACTTGTGCAACACAGCGCTACGCCGTATTTGCTACGACTGCTACATGGTTACATTGGTTGATTTTACATGACGACGGACAAATGCTACGTATGTACATGCGTAAAAAGAAAGTTTTACATTATGCAATAGGTTTTACTGACATTTTCGTTGCATAGGTAGTCTGTACTGCTATGTTGGCACGGCTGCAGGAATATGTCAGTTAGAATTATGGCATTTACAACAATATACAAAAAGGCAAACAAGCAGACGGATATCCTAATATTAAGAAATTCACGCCGCCTAGAGACACCAAAGGTGGTAATGGTGCGTTGCCAACCTGAGGCCGGGGTGTTAGGCCTCGAGCAAAAGTAAATTTACCGACTACCTTACCCTCCAAACCGGAACACGTCATGGCGGCGGGAATAAGTAACGCGGTGGTACCAATCCGGGTGAGTCGCTACGAAACTCTACCACCTAGTCAGATGTCACGGTGTTAGTGACGGTAAGCCTATGCTAGATTTTTACGAGCTGCCAAGCAGGAAGGCAGTTCTTCTATTCTGCAAAGGAGCTTGGACCAAAACGGGATTTAGGATGTCTTTAATAACTAAGTATAAGAGGCATAAACGTTTGTATAAAAATCTATTCTACGCTGACGAAATCAGAGCAAAGCAGCTAGTTTTATGTAAATAAAAAATCTGTAAGCTTTACGATACCGGATTTCAGTTGTTAGAAAGTAGGGTGGATAGGTTTTTGTATCCCAAGTGAGATTGTAGGCAACAAATTGCGGTTGAACGAGATAAAAAAGGTCGGTCCGTCATTTTGTTAAGCGAGTGTCAGAAGAACGGTGAGAGTTGAAGGCTTCCCGCGGTGCAAATACTCAGATACGTCTTCCGAGTCCGATACGGTTGTCAATCCCACTTACAATAGTTTAAGCAAAGCTACATTTCACCATTTTATTTTCCTTATTATATTCACACTAAATGTTGCCCGCGGCTACTCCTGTGAATTGGAGAAATAAAGTTTTCCCTCTGAATCCTGTTTAGATATTATTTTTTTTTAATATATTCACTGACTAAACACATAATACAGTATTAAGTTAAAATAGCATTTAAGAACCAAAAAATTTGTAAAAAAAATGCTACCATACGTCACTTAATATCTAGATTATTTATTTATATTTTCATTTGTATGACAAAAAAAATAGTTAGAGTCTCTTGAGTAGAATTATAGACCATCTGTCTTCCTGACAGATATCTTGTAATAAGCGATCAATTAATTATTTATAAAATTATCCCCAAAAACAATTTAATTAGTAATTACAAACAAGACCTTCCCCGTGTTGGTCCGGGTTTGTTTGCAGAATAGTCCATCTGCCTTCCTGCCAGGCAGCTCGTAAAAAGCAAGCATAGGCTTACTGTCACTAACACCGTGACATCTGACTAGGTGACAGTATATATACATAGCTGCATATATAGGCACATATCAATAAAATTAAGGCATCTGCGATTTTGAAATAATATTTATTGTTTGTATACTTTTTTTCACAACACCAAATAACAAATAAACTTGTCACTCACTCTTCATGTCCGGTAATGTAAACGACTGGCTTCATTCAAATATAATGTATAATGAGAAGATAAACAAAGTTATAGGGCAACACATACGCTAATTTTCGATCACATCCTCAAAAGATAAAGGTTGACACGGGATTAAGAAAGTCTTAATGCGAAAGTCGCGGATACGGTTAAAAAATCCATGCAAATATTATAAATGCGAAGGTCTGTTTATCTTTTATGTTTTCTTTTTTACGTTAAAGATTTTTATAAAATTTAATTTCTCAATGTAAATTAAATTTTATTTTAAAGACTTAAGTCAAATACAGGCTTTTTTGTATTCCAAAGAAGCTATAACGACGGATGTGATACTTTTTGGAGTTTACTCCTTAAGAAACGATTTAAGTTATAAGGCCCGGTACGGAAATTTTATGAGGAGTAAAATCAAGTGTAACACGAAAAGTTGAGGCGTTACGTAGAAAGAGACAAACATATGTAAGTCGTACCGCTTCAGTCCTTCACTATTTTGTTCTCCTTCAGGACTGACGATCTCGCCCGAACAAAAGTCGAGTTGCCCCGAGCGGGTCGTCATTTGGCTCAGCCACAGTCGAGTTACGTATGACATTGACATTAGTCGAATAATTTAAAACGCAGTCGACTTGTTATCTATATCATTTTGTAACATACTTTATGTAATACGCTTTATTGAAGTAATATAAATAATCCGAATAATTACATATATATGTTTATTTCTCTTATCATTTTAGCAGATGCGTTCATTTAGATACCCTTTTTTTCTATTCGATATATATCGTTCGTAAGGAGTAAACTCCAATCGTGCGTCGTAGCTGACACACACACACTTTTTTTATGTTATTACAAGGCAAACAAGTAGACGGA
>NJDC01004344.1:114802-147366 GCA_002245475.1 Calephelis virginiensis
GTACTTGGCGTGATGATGTAGGTCTATATTGGCCAATTAAAAGCGTTACTTTTTTTTTTAATCGCGTAGCAAACATACAAAAAATATGAAGTCTAATGTGATCCCAAAAGGGAATTTTGTTTCTTTAATCGACTTTCAAAAATCGAGGAAATCGGACAGTAGACTGCCACGCCTAAACGTCAAGAATAAATTAACTGAAGCTCATAATGGTGACGATAGTAGATACTAGATAGTATCTGTATATATAATAAGTGGTGTTAGTTACACTATTTATAACTAATAATGTAAACCTATTATGCTGAAAATTGGTGAGGAGGTAGCTTAGAACCGGGAGAAGGACATAGGATACTTTTTATTTTGTTCTATTGTGAGGAAACTAGGAAAAACAACATTTTAATTTTTCCCTTACAAACCGAACGGCGGAAAAAAGTCCACGGGAACAGCTAGTAATCTATAAAATATATAACAAAACCAAAAAAATGTGAATTTTGTACGTACAAAATGTTTAAAACAATCTTATCGTTATAAAATTGCAAGAAGTTTATTTCAATTATTTCATTACTACGACGCTTTTGATCATATTTTTTTTCGAAAGATTAGTATTTCCGTCGCTATGGTAGTGCGGTGATGGCATTGTCTATGAGGTCTTGGGTTTAAGGGGCCATGTATGCTAAAATGCGTCAGCAATATACTGTTTTTTTCATACAAAGCAATTATGGATCTTGGCGACAAAAATACACAAGATTAACATTAATATGCTTTATAAGACTAGTGTTTCCAAAACACGATTCATTTCACTTTGCTTGATAGAAAAAAATCAAAAAGTTAACCCTTTTTTGAAAGCAAAAACCAACTGTCTACTTCAATTATGAAAATATCGACATCAGATTTAACATAAACATAGATAAGTATTATACCTAAAGGATAACTGTTTCAGTTTTTATATATTTTTTTCAAATTACTTTTATAGTGTCAAAAATAGTGATTTGGCGCTTAAGACATTTACTTTAGAGCGCAATATTTCATAGTAATCATGGAACGGGGGAGTGCTCTGATTGGCTCTTCTGGCTGACTAAGTATGGGGCCTTAATTCCCCGTTTGGGCAACTCAAAACGTGTTTTTGCAATTTTTAATAAAGACAAGACTTACCGGGATTGGATAAGTTACTGGTTGGCTTTCTACCGAGCAACAAGTACCTTCTGCTATTTTTAGTGAGGCACAATTATAACATTAATGTCTACCTCTTCGGGGATCTTCGAGTTTGTATAGATACTTACATTTTTTAATAATCTTTTTTCCCACGTCTTTAGCCCAAGTTTAAAAAAGATTGTTTTCCTCCCTGTTTGACAGCAGAAGTATACTACATACATAAAATATTACTAACAGGACGGTAACAGGTAATTCAGCATCTCGCCCAGCCCTAGACACAATGACAGTGTCTAGTACTGTCCTTTTTCACTCCAGTAAGTAGACATGCACATAAGGCCTAAACCCTGATCACAGAAGAAGATAAAAAATAATGTTTTATAAATTATCATTATATTAATTTATTTGTTCTCTTGAAATTTTATATAGTTTTTGTTTATGTCTTGCTAAATTGCAATCATTTTTATTTTTATTTTGATTATTGTTTTTTTTACCGGTGCATGCTGTGGCCGATTTATAAGTAGTTTCTACATTTAACTTTTACAATAAGATCTATTGTGCTTATTTCATATATAGATGTGAAACTGTAATCGACCCTTAATAATAATAAATAAATAATAAATAAATAGTCGTAGTGTTTATGAAGTTCAGATTATAATTTGGCAATAATATTTAAAATGCATTACCATTTTTAATCCTTTACCTCCTTATAACAAAATTTGGCCGGTCCTTTCTAAGTAACCCCGTATAACGATACTAAAGATAACTTGAAAATGTTGAAATCGCCTCTATGGTCTAGCGGTCCGGGTGTTGGACTTGACTGCATGAGGTTCTGGGTTCGAATCCCGGGTCGGCCAACATAAAGAAAATTGGATTTTTCTAATTTTATAATTAAAAAAAATGTTGGTCGGGATTGGAAATGTGCCCGGTTGGCGATAGGCTTGCCACCTATCACATTGTGGGACTTAGTGTCTTCGGCTAGTCGTGGGTGCCTTGGTTGTACCTCTGCCTACCTCTTCGGGGATATGGGCGTGAAGATACTTTTTTTTTAAATAAATACAGAACTGATACGCACCTATAGCACGGTTGTCTCTTACTGACTAGGCAGCCATGTTCTTTTTTGCTGTCATCACTATCACTATATAGTATAAAACACAGCCGCTTTCCGCTGTTTTGCCCTATTTATACTTTAATCTTTAAAACTAGGCAAACAATTTTGATGCGGTTTATTTTATTAGATAGATTTGCTTAAGGAAAAGGTTCGTATTTATATCTATAATTACATAGAAGTTTGTTCACCTGTGCGAAGCTGGTAGAAAGTACATCACATAAAATCCACCATTAACTGCAATTTTTTTGTTTCTTGATAAATGAGTAATGCTGAAATGAGTTTCAAAATAAAATAGCCTTATTAACTTCCTCGAAAAAGTTAAAGCGGCAATTCTTAAAACGTGGCGCTGAAGTGAAGATATAAACTGTTCCCCGCGGGAGCTTTGGTTAACAAACGGTCCTTGTTTTATGTTTTACGTGGATACAAGTAATGAACAGACGCTAAATATATAACAATTGAAGTTAGCACTGGCTAAATCACAAATATGAAGCAAAAACTTCGGACCCCTTTTTACGAAAATTACGCTGGCGGAGGAGTATGAAATTTGGCACACTTATACTTTATGTGTAGGAGAAGTCTGCACTTCTAATAAAAAATATATTCTTAACGCTAATATTTTTTAACAATAATGCTCACAAAGTGCTATTAAATAAAAAAATAAAACATTATAAATCCTACCATGCATTTCACACACACAAACAAAAACATTGGTAACAATAAATGATCAAACTACACTTAGTATAGATAGCACATAAACTATAGTTACGCTTGGTCACATTGTGTGTCCTTTGGAGGGCTTTTCACCCAACACTGCTTACGCGGAATTAGCCAAGTAAAGGCTTATTTTACATCTGTCATAATGTTTGGAAACAAAGTAGTTGTTCTTGGTAAATCAAGATGGCACTCTTATTAAAAAGACAATTAACAATAGAACCTTAATAATGTTTAACCCATATATTTTAATAACCATAATAAAAATAAAATAATATATTGAATAACTAATAACTAAAACTTCGAGATGATTCTAATTTCAGTTAAAGTTTGACAGTGCATCAGTCACTTTTTTGATATTTACTGCAAAATCGCACTTATTATAAAACCTATCACCTAATTTATATACAATTAGTTGAGCATTATTTTATATAACCTTATTTTAAAAAAACTTAAGACATTCATAAAAATGTTATTCTTAGAACCCTTTCTTAAAGGGCATTGATAACACAAAGATACATAAAAAGACTTAAATGAAGAAGGGAACCTTTTTCGTTGATTAGAACGAAGAGCACAGCGAAGTAGGCCACTTCACTTTTAAAATGTAAAGCATTTCCTGCTTTAGGGTGAAGCTTGAGTTGTAGAAGCGTCCATTGAATGAAAATTATGCAAGTATTCTGTAAAATACCATCTCCGAGAATTCCAATTATGATCCAAAATATTAAACATCATACGGTGAATCTATGCTCTGTTGTAATTACAAAGTAATTAAAATTTTAGTGGCGTCATTAAATACTAATATTTAACCCCCTAAGGGTGTACTAACATCCGCCCCAAAAGCTTTTATGTATCCTATTAATATTATAAATGCGAAAGTTTGTAAGTATGGATGTATGGATGTTTGTTACTCTTTCACGCTCGAATGGCTGAACAGATTTGTCTGAAATTCGGAAGACAGATAGATTGTGACCTGGATTAACATATAGGCTATTTTTAATCCCGATCGCACACCGGGTTTCTGTGAAAACGCGGGCGAAGCCGCAGGTAGCAGCTAGTTAGAATATAATGTAATGTGTTGCCAGTAACTCCACCAATAAATACCATAGCCGTTGTGATTATTATTTGTTATAGCTTCGCCCGTAACATCTATCTTATTTTCGACCTAAACTGGACTAGCAATTCGTCTATATGTTTTTGATTTCAATGAATGAATGATTCTTTCGATTCGAGTGGTTGGTTAGGGTTTGGTCCAGTATTGTCTTTGATTTGACTTGTGGTTTTGTTAACTATACTATACAGGGTGTATTTGACACCGTAACGAAAACTTCTGTGGTAGTTTAGATACATATCAGACTTCAAAATTCCTCTTGCAGTTTTTATCGGAAACAAGTGGTTAAAGATTTAGCAGTCTTTCGGCCCGCAATGTATAGTGAACAAAGTATATGCATTAAGGCGCGTTATACGCTGTCATTAGGTACTTACATGTTACACATTGTTGTTTTTAGTGAAAATGTTATTTGATGTTAAACAAAAATCGAGTTGCGTGAGACAGTATTAATGAAATAATAGTGAAATTGACAAAAAAATACATTTTTTTTTAATTCATGAAATTTCCTACTCTAAATTCCAAATACATATGCATGTCTATCATGTACTGAATCCATGGTTTCATTTTTCGTAACGCTGTCATTTACATAGTGTATAATATATTATATACTCGTCGAATCATGTTTCGTAAATGATAGCTTGAACTGTCAAATGCACACTTTTATATAAAAATATAATAAAATAATAAAATTTAAGTTGACTTTTTGTAGTTTTACGGCGCTTTAATTGTTTTTGCTTACATATTTAATTCTTTATTTCACACATATTTTTAACGAAATACTTGGTAATAATTACAAATGCACAAAAGATGTTTAATATGTACAGATTTCTTCCAGTCAACCTGAGAATCAGAATCTGTGATGAAACATGGCCCATGGGCATAATAAATAATATTATGTATAATAAATAAATAATATGACAAGTTGTAAAATAATTGAAATAAAATACAATAAATCTATTTAAATAAGTAACTCAATGTTAAAATATATTGTATGACATTATTATTTTAAATTATTACTATTTTACTAAATTCTTGTAACTATTTTTAATTTTTGTTTCTTTATGAATAAAGAGAATATTAACAAAACGTGGATCAATGTTATGTACTTCTTGAGTAATAATTTTATTTTTGTACCCCAGATTTCCCCGTGTTGGTCCGGGCTCCTTTGCAGAATAGACCATCTGCTTTCCTGCCAGGCAGTTCGTAAAACCGGCTTACCGTCACTAAAACCGTGACATCCTACTAGGTGGTAGAGTTTTGCAGCGACTCGCCCGGATAGGTATCACCGCCTTACCTATTCCTGCCTTCATAACGTCAATGTTTGCCGTTGACGTGTTCCGATTCGGAGAGTGAGGTGGCCGGTAAACTTACTTTTGATCGAAGCCTAACATCCCGGCCTCAGATTGGCAACGCTCCATTACCACATTAAATTTGATGACTCAAGGCGCTGTGAATTTCTTACCATCAGAAAATCCGTCTGCTTGTTTGCCTTCCAATATCATAAAAAAAGATAAATTCTAATGCTATTGGGGATATTTGTCAATTACCATTAAACGACCTACTATACCGTTAAATACCATACCATTAAAGTTTAAATAATTGAAAAGTTGACCTCGTCAGCATATGGAATTATTTGATGAATAGCGTAGAATAAGAATAACGGTTTAAGATGCGATTTTTTTTATAGTGAATTCTCAACCTAGATCTCCCCGGATACCTAAAATTTTTTATCTTTTTTCCTTTGACATTATTTTATCTGAAATTCTTTCTATAAGTCCGAACCAGCTGAGCATGGCCTTTATCATTGTAATAACAACACTTTCTTTGGATACCACTCTTTCTCTGATCTCACTGTTACGAAAGGGTCAGAGAGCGTATCACCACAGATTTTGCGTAACGCCCTTATTTCGACCACATTTATCTTACTCTCATGCTTCTTTTAACACACCCAACTCTCGCTTCCATACAACAACGTTGGGATAAGCACAGAATTATACAAAGCAAGTCTAGCACTTTGATTTAAAACCTCGGTTTGAGGTAGCTTAACCAGCACTCCAATAATTCTATTAATTTTCCCCTGGGAAATAGTAATAAATAATTCATTACCAAACATTGTTGTAATCTCTCTGCCTACTTTGCAAGACTTGGTGTGAAGATATCCACGTATACATCAATTTAATCTCATATAAAGCGACATATATTTAAACTTTTTTATCCTCCTATAAGTAGATATATTTTCAGCAAAAACTACAGCATAGTGTAAGCATAATAATGGGAGAGATAATTGTTTTGGGTCACGAAACACAAAAAGTGGATTTTCCTGTTGCGTGTTTTGGGTTAAGGAGTGATTTTCGGCAGTAACCAATTACATATTTTCCCTTTGTCTAATACTGCGCTCTTCAACCGAATGAACATTAATATTGTAATAGATAAAACAGCGAAATGACATGACAGCAAACAAGCAAACAGTCTAATAGTGTGAGACAACCTATCACTAATATACACATCATAGACGTTATAAGTGCGTTGTCATGTAGTGGAAGTATTAGGCCTAATGTACATTTTACAATAAACTTTCAATCAAAGGAACGAGTTTTAATTAAATAAATAGAAAAAAATGTATTAAATCTAAATTAAACTATATATATATATTAATGCTAGATATTAATAGTTCCTCAGACGTACCTAAGACAAGCTAGCTTAATTTCTTTCGTCGGTTCTTCATAGTGAACAGCCTAAAATCTACACGGTGGTAGATTTAAGGTGTCATACTTTGCAGCAGAGCCATCATGATAAATACCATTTTTTTAGTTATACTTTATTATTTGCAGCTGGCAATGATTGCTTTAACCTTTCGATTTCCTGCTTTAATTGTGACTTAAAATGCTATAACCGCCAATCAGTATAAGTTTCATTAGTATCATACGCTAGAACATGTAATAATTCTGCAGAAGAGCCACCTAAAACTCGTAAATAGACATTGTAAAAAATATTTATTTTTGGGGAAATTCGTTTTACCAATGCTTGCACACAAACACACACACAGACACACACAATACTTGTAAATATAAATCTATAATTAAGCAAATGATATGTTTTTTAAAGACAAAATATAATCAATCTATTGCAACTTCGAGTCAAGAGTTATGCCTAGGAAAGCAATGATTTCGTCAGTGTTAATATTAATGCATTTCATTGTGACATTGATATCTGTCTGTTTAACATTAGAAAGTATGAATTTAATTCATTTTATGTTATTTTCATTCAAATGCAAGTTATTGCTAGTAAACCATTCCACAACTTTCAATATAGCACAGTTTACGGTACTAGAATACGATTCTCTCATTTTGATATAAAACAGTAACGACGTGTCATAGGCAAAGAAAACTATTCCATTTAATTGAATAATACGTCTACTCTGTGTTGCACTCTGACAATTTCTAAACTAGTTGAACAACAGATCAAAATAAATTTGTTAAAATGAATAGGCAACTGAATATGCAATTATAGAAGTGTTTTATAATATACATATTACAATTAAACTCTTACTGCCTTATTAATAAACATGGAGTAAAGTATTCCAAGGCTTAACCTGGTATTATAGTCTTTATTACAATGTCATACAGACTATAATATTAACTTAATCTTACACCTACCATACACCACATTTATTAATAAGACGGGTAGGGTAAAAGGCCGATTACTTTATGTGATATTAAACACAGTCTAACAAGACTCGACTAAATAATGTATAACATGTATAAGTGTAATATATAAGAGTAAGTAAGGTAGCTTGTCTTAGTTAGGCTGATTGAATAGCCTCGACGATGTATAAGGACTTAGACCGCCTAGACCAGCCTTTCCCAAAGTGGGCGATAACGCCCCCTTGTGGGCGCTGGAAGCCTAGAGGGGGGCGGTATAAATCTTGAAAAAAATGTTTTTTTTTTAAACTAGGCGCAACAAATATTTTATTGAGGTTATTGACAAGAAAAAAACGAGGGGGGGGGGCGCTACAAAACAACTGATTTTCAAAGTGGGCGTTACATGAAATAAGTTTGGGAACCTCTGGCCTAGACCCTTCAGTTCAATTTGCGCACGGCAAATGACATCATCATGGCTGCGGCGTGCTCCATGGCATGCTCAAACGTTTAACATATGGAGTAACTAATTTCAACATGTTATATTAAAAAATAACTACGTTAATGAAAACTGACTTCAAAACCAAAACGTAAAAAATAATAAAGATTAAATATTTAGTATACTACCTATTATTTATATGTGCCATTTACTAATAAGTTTGAAGTCGTTGCCATGCCAATTTAATACTTACTTCAAGTATAATTATTAGTTTAAGGCTTGGCACCGACTTCACACCTAGAGCTAGTATAAAACGGAACGTTTATTTACTACCCAAGATGGCGACTGTGATTCGTCTGTCAACACATTTAGAATTTAACAAAATACTCGACAATTGGAATTTTGCGGATACATGTTGTCGACTCGAAATCATTATTTTTAAAAGCTTTTATTTAACTTGCAATATATGTATAACTAACAGTTCGGGTGGAATCTTTGAACTCAATTTTGAAGCAGATATCTTCAACCGATTTAGCTGAAATTTTATATACATGCTTAGTTTGGATGACAATGCACGATAAAATACGTGACGTCATTCTAAATCCAATATGGCGGACCATTCAAGATGGAGGAATAGTTATCTTTAATGTACTTTTACAATATAGGTATCAAATGAAAGGGCTTGTTGAGAGCGCCGCTAAAAATAATGTGACGTCATTCTAAAACCAAAATGGCGGATCATCCAAGATCAAGGAATAGTTATTTTTAATACATTTCCACAACGTAGGTATCAATTAAAATAGCTTTTTAAGACCAATACGAAAAATATAGTGACGACATTCTCTATCCAATATGGTGGACTACATTAGATGGCGAAAGTTATTTTAATGCACTTCTACAATATGGCTATCAAATAAAAAGACACGTTGAGATCTAATTGAAAAATAATGTGATATCGTTCTAAATTTAATATGGTGAATCATCCAAGATGGCGGAATAGTTATTTTATTGCACTTCTACGATATGGGTGTCATGCAAAGGGTCTTGTTGAGAGCAATTCTAAAAATAATTTGAAGTCATTCTAAATACAATATGGCAGACCATCCGAAATGGGGGAATAGTTATTTTTAATGCATTTCTAGAATATGGGCATTAAATGAAAGGGCTATGCCGAAAATAATAAGAAAATAATGTGACATCACTTTCAAGCCGATATGGTGCACAATTGAAGTATGTTGCTGTGTGATTTTTTGTGCTTTCTTATAATGAAAGGGATTACTGAAAAAAAAATTAAACATTTTTGAAGCCAGTTACATCGATTGAATAACTTTGATTTGGAAGGATGTTCGTCATAAGCATTGATCTGCAACCTTTCTAGAAGAAGGACAATCCTAAAATCAAATCCGGAACTATGTTTCGTCAGGCTCAAGTAAGCTATACGCTGAAATAAGTGGCGCATTCTTCCAAACACCCAAGTCAAGGTGAGGCCGTGCCGAGGGCTGAGTGACATCGGAGTTTAACATGATGTCATAAACGTACTAGTTCAAGGCACCTGGGCGAACCCTGCTGTATATTAGCTTTTACCCTTCAAAACGGTTTTCCCTTGTTTTGGTCCGGGCTCTTTTGCAGAATAGACCATCCGTCTTCTTGTTCAGCTAGTAAAGGCGAGCACAGGCTTACCGTTACTAACATCATGCCATCAGACAAGGTGGTAGAGTTTCGCAGCAACTCGCCCAAATTGATAGTACCTTGGTATTCTTACCGCCATAATGTCAGCGCTTGTCGTTGACTAGTTCCGGTTTGGTGTTTTAGGTAGCCGGTAAACTTACTTATGATCGAGGCCTTACATCCCGTCCTAAGGTTAGCAACGCACTATTATCACCTTTGGTGTCTCTAGGTTGCGTGAATTTCTTACCACCAGGAAATCCGTCTGCTTGTTTGCTTTTCAATGTGTAAGATGATAAAAGGGTCTCCTTGTTTAAGAACGGGATTGTTCGAAATTAACCAGCAAACGACCTTGCAACAATTATGCCTGGAATGAGACGAACAGACTACGAAACGCTAGCCAGTAAACCAGCAATAACTAAAAACTACAAAATAAATTAAAATAAAAAAAAACTTTTTTAGAACAAGCTTTTATATAAATGCTCTTAAAAGAAGAAAATAACATTTTTTCTTTAAAAATAGTAACTTTGAACTTACAACCGCATTATACACAACTTATATAATCATTTTTTTTCTTCTTTTTTTATATAATCATAAAAGCAGTCTTAATATCGTATAATGTAACAGGTCTTAAGGTCTTAAATGCCTTATTTCAGGTTAGATGCCCTCTAGCATAAACCATTATGTGAAAATAATAATTCCTTCTAAATTGCCCATTAAAACTCGTGAATATTTCTCATAAAGTGGCAAAAATTAAAAGAAACATACGATTCTGCCTTTTTGCAACACTCATAAGCTCAAAGTTTAAGCTTGACCTATTTATTCATTTTAATTGAAGGATTAAAATTATATGAGATTCGATTAAATTCATCGCGATTTCGTTAAATAACTACATTCCTTTTTTCAAGTGTATCAAAGTTCACGTTATTTTGATTGATATTGCACTTGATTAAAAACTTTGTATTTCTCTGTGTCACTAATTGTCTGAGGCTACCATGTACCATTGTCAATTTAAAAACATAACATACCATGTACCATTGTCAATTTAAAAACATAACATCTATTAATAGCGGACAGATTTTGATTGCAGTTTTTTCAAAAGCTTGTAATTTAGAGGTCATTTATATAAAATCGGTTAAGATCATACGAGTAGTTTTGAACTATATTTATTGTAGTATTTTTTACACTTTTAGTGCATTTTAAATAATTTAGGATCAATAAAAATAATGTAAATACCATGAAGGTCATGTAATAAAAGATCGCCCCGTTTGTCCAGAGGTAATGTAAACGCCTAATTCGACCACAATTCTCGGGTTCGATTCCTGACAGGGGCAGACATTTTCGTGATGAACATTTAGATGTCTGTAGTTATTCTGGTATCTATTTTTTTATCTATTTAAACATTTCAATGTATTAGAATCGTTGACTAAACACAAGCGTATAATTTTCTTAGTAACTTATCCATGAATATATTTATATGTATTTTTATATCATGTTAGATTAAATTGTATTACGTCTAGCTGTTGCTCGCGGTGCTGCCCGCATCGTCCCACAGGAACATTATTTTGAAATAAAAACTATCCTATGTGTTAATCAAAGTAACACGTTTATGTATGTTTCAAATTTCATGAAAATCGGGTTAGCAGTTTTTGCGTGAAGAAGTAACAAACAAACAAACGAAAAGACAGACAAACTTTTGTACACAAGATATTAATATGATTGGGAGGCTCTTCCGGATACCGCGCGTTAAAGGATCTTGCTTTTAAATCCCGCCGAATAGAAACCATTATTGCAATCCCTATTTTTCACATACAAAAAAATAACTATTTATTACTTTTGTGACTATTAAAAGCAATTGAAGTATAGAATTGGAGAGATCTATATATTAATACGTGATGCCAAAACTTTGGACCCCTTTTTACGAAAATTGCGCGGACGCAGGAGCATAAAATTTGGCACACTTATAGTTTTTGTATAGGAGAAGTGCAGCTCGCAAACATTTTTTAATTATAATGCTTATAAAGTACATTAAATTAATAAATAAAACATTTTCCACACTACCATGCATTTGAAACACACAAACAAATATATTGATCATAACGCTAAAAGATCACAAATGGCGCACTAAAAAGTTTGGAAACAAAGTAGTTGGTCTTGAGAAATGAAGATGGCGTTCTTATCAACAAGATATTGAAATTTATCAAAGTCGAATTTCGACTAACAGGCGACCACTAGTAACAATTGAAACGCAGTAAAATATTTTAACGAAGCAATGCACTATTTATTGTAACATGAGGGTTTTAATTAAATTTATTAAAATTCTGGATGTTTATGTAGCAATGAAACGATACAAACCCTTCTGGTGAACCCGTTACCGACTATTAATTGAATCCGAATCAAATAGATTTTCAGTGTAAGTGGATTTTTCAATTTATTGGAGAGCGATGACCGGCTGGAATGAAATAAGCGAGATAGCGCGCAGCTTACACTATATTTTAACACAATAAAAATGTTACAATTTCAAACATATCATTTAAATTTGCACTACTTTTATCTTTACGCCCAAATTCCCGAAGGTGTAGGCAGAGGCACAATCAGGGCACCCACGAATAGCCGAAGACATTAAGTCCCACAATGTGATACCTATCGCCAACCGGACACAAATCCAATCCCGAGCAACATTTTTTTTACTAGAAAATTGCAAAAACCCAATTTTCTTTTTGTTGCCTGACCCGGGATTCGAACCCGGTACCTCATGTAGTCAAGTCCGACAAGTGAACCGCTAGACCATAGAGGCTTTTTTTATCCGTGATGATCTGGGTTCCGTGTGTCGAATAGACCATACAGGGCCTGGCAGTAACAAACGTAGAGGCGAGCATACATCAAATGGGTAAGATCAATTGGAACACTAGTGATAAAGTGCTGTAATATACCCGGGTAGGGCTCCACCGTCTCACCTATTCCTGTTGCATTATGACAATATTTGGCACTGTCGTATTCCGATATAGTCCGCTATAGAAAGAGGTGGGTCAGTAGTATGGGGTCGTGCATATCTGCCCGCTTGTTTGACTTTCACAAAATAATGGTGGCCTTAGGAAGTGACGATGCCATCGCCCGCTGATGCTAATTTAGTAATTCAGGATACTGCATTATACCACTAGTGTTCTTAGTCAAAACTAGGTGATGGTGTTTAGCTGCAGTACGCCCAGATTGGTACCACTCTCTTATCCATTCTAGCCGCCATGGTGACGTTATCGAGATTGTCTTGTAACGTGCTGCGAGTTGGGAATCAGGAAGATTGGTACACGCAGTCTAAGACACCAGACATAAGATTGGAACATACCTGTAACATCTATGTTGTATACGTATTCCAGGAGCTGCTGGTCACTATCTGTATGATATAAAAAATCATGTTGACGATGAATAGTATAATATTATATTCAACAACTTGGAACACTTACCTGAACGTCAAGTTTACAACTGCTACAACTGCTGAAATTCATTAAAATGATAGGGGAGCCCAAGAGCTGATTTTTGCAATTTTGCAGGCGCATCAAATTATGATATGGAAGATACATTTTACTATTTCTAAACACCTGCATTATATTCCAAATCTCTAAAATATGTACAACCCATACGAATTAACTATGCACTAATTAAAAAACTATGCTATAGGTACTGAGCACTTATGGCGAATGCGGGGCGCCGCTCAGGACAGCGGGAGAGGAGTCGCATTCTAGCGGAGTGCACAATTAATTTGTACGAGTCACAGAAGCGAGCGTGTAAAGTCTGCCTAAATATTTCTAACCTGAATATATATTCGAGCTGAATATATAGTGGTGGTGCTGGATTTACTTAATCCCAATAAGTGCTTGTTTAAATTTTCTAACCATTTGAAAATAATGCTTGAGATTTGGAGATTCAGAAAGTTACTTACTTACTGATTGACATATTTCTATCACAGACACATTAAGCATGTACCTGCACTATTAATTATTAATATTAAAGCGTGTGATTAAGTGACTGCAACTATTAAAAATATAAATGTAACACGCCCTTTTTTAGACAAATTCCAATAAGTCAACACGACGCTAGAGTAACTATAAATTTAGCATCCACGGCTCCTCTACTATAATATGTAATACAAATATGAAGTTTCAAATACTAAACTACGTTACTTAGTAAACAAAACTCATAACACACAGCCTCGCCTAAGCTAACTAGGGACATTTAGGGACGTATTTTCAGATTTCTCTATTTGTTTTTTTTTTTGCAAATTGATCGTTTGTGTTTTATGTGCGATAGAATTCCTTAAACAATTTCCTAACAAGTAGCTCGTTAGAAGCGAGCGTCAGTTAATCTGTCGCTAATATTACAATAGTCACTAAATCAACGAAACATAATTCGAGTTTTCCTTGTAGACGTTAAAATTTCTCAAAATTTATTTTTAATTTGACCACCTACAATGACCGAAGGAAACTGCAGAGCGTGAGCTACCGACCCGTTTCTTGAATATCTTCGCCTTACCTTTCCCTGTAACCAAAACGTCATATAGGATATTGGAAGGCAAACAGACGGATTTCCTGATGGTAAGAAATTCACACTGCTTAGAGACCCCAAAGGTAGTAATGGTGCGTTGCCAACATGCGTTGCGAAGCCGGGACGTAAACCTCGAGCAACAATAAGGTTATATATAAATATAAAATATAAATATAAATATAAAATTCTCGTGTAACAGTGTTAGTTACCCAACTCCTCCAAAACGGCTTTACTGATTTTCACCAAATTTTATATGCATATTCAGTAGTAGCTCTGGTAATAGGCTATCTATCTTTTATATTCCCCAGTAACAAGGGTGACTCATCTTAGTTTTTATACTAAAATCCCATTAAAAAAAATATCAGAAAAACGTCTGCTGGGTCAGCCAGTATATAAAAGAAAGTTATGTTTGTTACACTATAACTCAAGAATGGCTAAAACTATTTGACTGAGAATTGATGGGGAGGTAGCTTAGAATCAGGAGAATTACACAGGATACTTTTTACCACATTCGACTGCGAGTAAACTATGAAAAACGACATTTAAATTTTTTCCATGGAAACTGAACGGGCGGAACGAAGTTCCGGAATAGCTTATATAAATAAAAACACAACACACAACATATAAACTTATCTATTCGCAACTTCGCATCCTTTGTGTGTAAGAAATATTGATATTATTTCTGAGAAAAACTTGACTTTAATAACAGCTCAAGTCATTTTTATTAGTAACTTCAGTTTCAAGTTATTTTTGTTTGAATCTAGTATCGATTTTTTGTCTTATTCATAAATATAACTTGATCCTGATAGAAAGGGAGCCCAAGAAAGGATTTTCGCAGTTACTTAGACGCCAGTAATGGTCTTGTTGGAAATGACCTAGATTTTAATAGTGCTCTCCTCTTTTCAGCTGCCTAGTGGAGGCAGATAGCCTATTCTACTCAGCGGACCCGGAATAGAACGGGGAAAACACGTAACATGGGCCGACCAGTACAAAGTTCGCCGGGATAGCTAGCACTTAATCGGTCGACTCTCTAGAAAAACATGTATTTACATTCATCTACCATACAAAAGCAGATGCACGTCCTACATAATAATCACCTCTGTGGTCTAGTAGTATAGTATTTACTGTTGGACTTTAAGACTTTCCAGGTTCGATTCCGAGGCAGGAAAATAAATAACATGTTTTCTGAATTTCGTAACAGATACAACGTTGCCCGGTATTGAGTAAGTGCCTCATTGGCGGTAGGTTTGTCACCTATCCCCTTGTGGTATATATCTTTGACTAGTCGCGTGTGCCCCGATCGTAGGCTTTTTAGCCTACCAATTTAGGGATACGAAATTGAAGATATCTATTAACGCAACACACATCTGATTGAGAAACTCCTTTTTCCCGTGGATAGAAAACCAGTTCCACTTAATAACACATTAAGAGACGTAATGCCCTTAAACGTAGTTCGTCACAACACCGCCAGGGAAAGAGCGAGAAAGAGAGAACTGATAGTACGTCGACAACGAGTTTGGAATTTACAACCAGAATAAAAGTATCAACTTTTATTGTTGAACACACAATTCGTTCGGACAGCTGTAATTGCGATCTCCCACTCTTTCTATTGGGTCGTCAATTTAACTCGCACCATTTTTAGCTTTAAACTGAACACAGTACCAATAAAAGAATCCACAACCGGAATATTGTAAAAAAATACGTTAAATTCTCGATACTAATTCTGCTGTTTACAAACTAAACTTGCTATCTTTTTCAAATGAAACAAAAAAGATGGAACATTTTAGATGTGTCAGATTAGTCCGGACATGTCAAATTATAATGTTTTTAATCAAAGCCTTCCGAGTGGTATATTGACGTCTGTGGAAATGTCGTGTATATACCATTCTGACAACAGTATTAGTGTTTTGTCCCTTTCTATTACTTTCGTAGAAAGAAGATAGCGATAACTTATAATTACTTTAGTGATTAAAAAAAAATAGTGAAAAAATTACCACTACTGTCTGTCTCTACTCAAAAGTTATTTGGCGTGAAGATATTTATGTAAAATGTAAATGAACTACAAAAATAAAATAAAACAGCCATTTATTTCTTGCTTAACCTACTCTACATATTTTTTCCATGCTTTGTTATTTAAATCTATTTTTTGAATTTTTTTTTGATGGATGTTTTTATGTTAACTATTTTTATATGTTTTAACTTGTAAGAACCCTGTCTTCTAGGCCTTCTCCAAATTTTGTCATTTTATATGGTTTTGAGCTTCTTCTATCCATTTTCGCCTCTGTGGTCTAGCGGTTCAGTTGTTGGACTTGACTGCATGAGGTCCCGGGTTCGAATCCCGGGTCGGACAACAAAAAGAAAATCGGATTTTTCCAATTTTCTAATAAAAAAAATGTTGCTCGGGATAGGATATGTGCCCGGTTGGCGATAGGCTTGCCACCTATCACATTATGGGACTTAGTATCTTCGGCTAGTCGTGGGTACCCTGGTTGTGCCTCTGCCTACCTCTTCGGGGATATGGGCGTGAAGATACTTCTATCCATTTTGTAACAACGATCTTAATTATTCTTATCAAGTCTAAAAAAGAAAATCCATAATGTTAGTACATTGACCAAATAACCGCGTAAAACACATACAAAAACGGACTATGGGTATTCATTTCACTTTTAAACATATATGAGACCCACAGTCTAAACATGAATACTGCTACAACTGAGATGGTCTGATAAGGGAGTACGAAAACTGAGGATGTAACATAGGAGTGCCTGTAGGCAAATCCTTCGATGGGATTCACTGGATTAGTCTTAGCTAGATCTGTTCATTTTTTTGACGACGAGGACTTGATAACAAGGACTTGACGAATAAACTGAAAAGGGGCTGTTGAATCATTAAAAAATACAGTATTATGATTATTAATCTTGAGGCGTTTTAAGTTTGACGTCTCTGTCTACGGCGACGTTACTTTTAATGGATGGACCGATTTAGAAGCGGATTATTTTGTTTGAAAGCTAATATGATAGATATTGTTCCTAGATTACTCATAGGTTTTATCGGGTTATTCTCTCTCTTGGTAAACTGTGTACGCATGTATATGTAGATATCAAGATTAAAAGAGTCTATGTACACTCCAGGTTTCTAACTATCTCACAAAAAATCTAATATTACATTGCACATTAAAAAAGCTCAAAATAACATACTTTCGTATCTAGTACGGGTGTGTGTTGAATAATTATTACATAATCTCAATAAGTCTTATGTATATTAAAGAAGCTAGTATTAGTTACACTATTTATAACTCAAGAACAGCTGAATCGATTTGGCTGCAAATGGACATGGACTTAGATTAGAACCCGAGAGCGGACGTAGAATACTTTGTATCCCGTTCGGTTTCGAAGAAACTAGGAAAACAACGTTTTAATTTTTCCTATACAGACTAAACGGTTGGAATGAAGTTTGTCAGAACAGTTTGTAGATTTAATGAAGACAAATAATAAATCCACAAAAATCGGAATCGGAAATCAAATCTCCCGTATTAGAGCTAAAATATTTTTCGGGTTATTTTCAATTATCGTATTGATCAATTTAGTAAAAAGTAGTTTAACAAAAAAGAGGATCGTTGTAACTAAAATAACAAGTTTGTTTCATTTGAATAAAAATGTTGAGTGGAGATCGTTATTTCCGATAAAATTCCTGGACTTTGTAGCATTCCGACTGCGAAACAAAGACCTACATCACTGTAATTGGGCCTTAAATTTGCTGAATCTCGTGGAATTTGCTTGAGTTTTTGTTGCCAGTATAAGTTTGATTTTTCATAAAAAATATTTATAACGTTAACAGGAAGAATGTGATATTGTGTAGCCGCAGGTGTTGTGGTTGTTACAACTTTTCATGACCAATTTCTACAAAACTTCCAACGATTATGTACGCGTGAAGTTTTTTAGTATCACCTTCCATAAAACTGGCAACTTTTAAAAACATAACGACTCTTTCATGAATCATTCAATGTTACTCTTAAATGGCTTAAAGTAAGCCTGTAATATACGAGTGTTAGGAAATAACAAGTAATTTTTGACTTAAAAATTTATTTTATCTTAAGAATGACATTAATTTATCACTTCGCTTATCAACAATTTGATTGCTTATAATATACTTCAAATACAAATATTTACAAGAATAGCTTAATTACGATATAGCAATGTTGTTAGCCATTCTGTTCTAGATTGTTGGGGCTTGTATTCTGGTGGACTTAATGCCAGAGGAGTAGCAGTATCTGCAAGTGATACAGGCGAGGAGGCATCTGTTACAGCTATACTAGGTTTCCCTTTAAGAATCGATCTTAATTCATCATTTTCCATTGCCCGAGATCTTTGCAATGTTTCTCGAGTTTCTTTCATCCTAAAGAGTTGTTCTCTAAGCGATCTGTATTCTTCGAGAAATTTTTCTAGCTGTGAAGCTCGAAAATCAAAATCCTCGTAGTGATGCCCTGTACGTGAATAATCTCGTAACCCTGATAAATCTAAAAGGGGTGTAGCGGACGGAACTGAAGATTGCTCCCTTGACGGAGAAGCAGGTAAACTGGGGTTCTGACGCCATCGATTTCCGCTAGATGACAGATCCAAAAAGCTATTAGAACGGCGTCCACTGGGCCTTTGTCGACTTTTCTCGTAATTTCGATCTAAAAACATCGTAGAATCACCACCTGAACTATTTCTACGACTACTCAATAAAGGACTGCGGCTGTCGCCATCTCTTCTTCGGGGAATCGTATAAAAGTAGTAAGGGTCGTGTTTCATGTCGCTTCGAAAATGTGGTGTCGAACTCAAAGCGCTCATTTCAATAAGGTCTGGATAGTTTTTTTCACTATCGCTACCCGACAAATCATTATCGAGCCGATCGCGTGTTCTGGGCCGCGGAAATTGTCGAGTGTTGTTATTGTATTGATTGCTCTCGGACAATATCTCTACGTGGGTACTCAACAGCCCGGTTGATTTGGAGTATTGTATTGACTCGGGAGTATCATCGTTCCTGCAACAAATATAACAGCATTGTTGTAAAAAAGGGAAATTTTTCTTATACTTTGGAACTTATCACCTGGACTCAATAATAACAACCTATTTTTAACCAAGCCTTGAATGTGATACTAAAACTGACACAATAATATATTTTGTTTATTTTTAATTATGTTATAATATAATACCTATTTTACATAATTATATACAAATATCTTTAGAACAGAACATTCTCGGCGGTTTCAATGTATTCTGAAGCCCAGTTTGTGTAAATTATTTTATGATAGGGACAGGAATATTAGAGTTTTCTTATTAAGATATTTTTGTTTATTATTAAAAAAAAACAGTAGTAGTTTGTAATAGATCTCTGAATAAAATATTGAAATGAATAAGATATATTTAAAGTTGTACAGCTACACTCAGATATGTCAATTAACATTCACAAAATTGCGACTTAATTCTAGATTATTAATTCACAATTTTGTGTATAAAACGTTAGCTTTGTGGCGCGTTAAAAGATAATTGACATCTACAAGTGCGGCTGTTAACAGAACACAGATTATTGAACTATTGTATCTGACAACAGGTGAAAATGTTATACACGATTAAATGGCAGAGCTTGACTGAGATTAAAAATAAATCCTAGGATGACAAAGTCGTCTTAAATAGTTGGTACCTTAAGGGTTATGACAGTGCAATATTTTTCTAAAATTAATGTTCTTGCGTACTAAAAATAGATTATCGTGCATATTTATTTCATCAGAAAAAATAATGATGGTAAGTGATACAAAGCAGAGTCTGTATGTATTAGTTAAACATTTTCAAGTTATCTTTATTATCGTTATACGGGGTTACTTAGAAAGGACCGGCCAAATTTTGTTATAAGGAGGTAAAGGATTAAATGGTAATGCATTTTAAATATCATTGCCAAATTATAATTATAATCTGAACTTCATAAACATTCATTTAAAACAGTTCACAAAAATGCTTCAATTGTCACGCTATGTCGTACGACTTATGACGTCATCAGCCTGCAAATTCGACTGCGGCTAGTAGGAACCAGTATTATGCTTTGTTTACGTTATAACTATGTACCTTGTATTTTCAGTTCAATAAAAATCATGAATTGTTTTTTTTTTATTTTCAATGACATCATAGCATCGAAAGTGTTATAGATCTTGAATTGTTTCTCAAAATTTGGCTGGTACTTTAAATGTCAACCTGTATAATCTGCCTTGAGACAAAAGGACATGTTAAACGTTATGTGCATAGTCGCAAGATGACAGGGTTTTTAATTTTCTTTGTTGTATTATACCAACTTACCTCATTTTATATTCACTGAGGCGAGGTATATGCAGATCCTGTACTGCTTCACTAGTTCGAATCACCTTTTCTCGTGTAACTTCTCTTTCAGGTCGTCTCCAGCTTTGCTCAAATGGAGGTGTTAAAGATTCCTTCCGCTCCCTTACTTCCTCTCTTCTATAAACTTCGTAATCCTCTTCGGGATCATGTGAAGGTACATTTCTGTAGTCACCTCTCTTACGCATAGTATCTGTAGGTGACTTTTCCCGGACAACGTCCGCGTTATTTTTAAAACTGGCTTCTATTTTTTCATAATTATTATCGTTGTGATTTGACGTAACTATTTGTTCATTCCACCTATCTAATTGTCTTTTCTTACGAGTTTCGTAAGCAAATAGTCCTATTAAACATGAACTTAGCACTATAACAGCAGAAACGGCCATTCCTGCCATTAATGCTTTTCCACCAAAACCTCTATTTTGGGCCTTTTTTTCCACTACCAAATTTAAAATCACTTCTGCTTTGCCAGCGCGATTTTCTGCATTGCACGTATATGGACCTGTGTCTTGCAGATCTAGAGATTTAATAGTCAAATTGCTCGTTTGTCCTTCACTACGCAATATAAATGCTCTACCAGAATTCACATTACTTAAACCTGTAGTATTTGACAGCAGTCGACCTCCACGCACCCAACGTACTCTAGGTGCTGGAACTCCAATCACATGACAAACTATTGTTACATCTTCACCTTCAGTACCTGTAAATTGATTTGAACTACTTGTGACTTCGGGTAAACAAGCAAAATCTTCCAGGTCTAATCTGTCCCAAGATTGAGACATTAGCCGTGGTGGCTGAGCGCAATCAGGGACAACTGTAGCAGGAACATTTTTTCTTATCATCCAATCCCTCAATGGTCTTAGAGAACAAGTGCAGTCCCATGGATTATTAGCCAATTCCAAGCCTTTCAATGAACGTAGTGGTGCTAGCACTGACACATGAAGAATTTGAAGTTTGTTTCTGTTTAATTCCAAATACTCCAGCGAACTTTCTAGACCAAGAAAACTTTTGGCCTCCACTTGAGATATTTTACATGAGCTCAAACTAAGGCGCACCAAATGGGGCAAGTTAGAAAATGCCTCATCCTTGATTTTTGTTATAGGATTACTACTAAGTCGCAGTTCTCTTAGCTCAGGAATAGAATCAAATGCTTGTGATGGCACAAACTCTAGGCGATTCCGGGATAGATCCAATTCCACAAGATTTACTAGAGCTCGAAAAGCGTATTGTCGAATGATTCTTACATTACAGCCTGGCAAGTACAATCGTTGAAGGTTCAGAAGACCAGCTGATGAGAAAGCATCGTCACGTAAAGATGTGAGTTTGTTTTCAGTTAGGTCTAGCAGCTGCGTTGTTGGATCCAAGCGTGGAGGTATAGCTGTGAGGCCGGCGCGAGCGCAGAGGGCTGATTCTTTGCCACTTCGCCACTTGCATTCACAGTGGCGAGGACATTCGGCGGAGACGGCCGCCGCCAGCACCAACATCAGCCACACCCACATGCCCCGCGCCTGTTCAGCCTGGGCCACACCTTCCGTCTTCACCCCCGAGCGTCATCCCCTATTTAGCCACGTACCTGTAAAAAAAGAAGAATTCATATAGGTGATGGTTGAAATTGTTAATTATATTTAAAAACTAGCTGTCCCGGCGAAATTGGTTCCATCCGTTTAATTTTGTATGGAAAAATTGAAATTTTGTTTTTCCTGGTTTCCTCGCAGTTTTTCCCTTTTTTTATCTTTAAAAACGTCCTTGGACAAATAGTTGAATACCAAAATTAGCCAAATCAGTTCAGCCGTTCTCGAGTTTCAGCGAGACTAACGAACAGCAAACGGTTTTTATATATAAAGAAGATAGATAGCACGATCACTTGATATAACATAATTTAACCTAACTACATACATAATTAATCTTTATTAAATACACATCTTCATGCCAAATCCCTGAACGGATAGGCAGTTCTTTTTATATAACCAAACAAATGCAGCATGCCTTTTCCCAAATTTGCACCAACATGATTTCAATCCCACTCTTTCTCTAATCTCTGCGAATCAAACTATTGCAAACGCGGTCAGAGCTATAGCTCTATTCTTTCGACCGCATATATCCCACTTTCATGCTTTTTCTGACATGATCAACACTCGCTTCAATACAACAATGTTGGGAAAAGTATAGAATTTTACCAATTATACAAAGCGAGTCTAGCATCCTTTTTTTATGATATTAGAAGGCAAACAAGCAGACGGATTTCCTGATGGTAAGAAATTCACGTCACCTAGAGACACCAAAGATGGTAATGGCGCGTTGCCAACCTGAGGATGGGATCTTAGGCCTCGAGCAAAAGTAAGTTTACCGGCTATCTTACCCTCCAAACCGAAACACGTCATGACGTTATGGCGGCAGGAATAGGTAATGCGGTTGTACCATTTCGGGTGAGTCGCTGCGAAACTACTACCTAGTCAGACGTCACGGTGTTAGTGACGGTGAGGCTATGCTCGCCTTTTACGAGCTGCCTGGCAGGAAGGCAGATGGTCTATTCTGCAAAGGAGCCCGGACCAACACGGATCAAAACTTCACTTTGAAATATCTGTGACAAGTAGTTTTAGTGCAGCAAAACTAAAAAACGACTCTCCAACTACCCAATAACTATTTGATAGGGCTGTTTTGAAAGTTAAGTCATAATATCTAGGTTGCCCAATATAAATTTCACTGTGACTTCTGGTTTTTAATTAACATATTTTAATAACGTACAAATTTTTCATGTTGTTCAATTACTTCATTCTTCATTCATTCAAGTCATCAAAGTATTTTTTATGAGAGGAGGCCAGTGAACAGTATGGCTTCCCCACGATTTGGCGAAGGTACTTAAGTCCTACATTGTGATAGGTGGCAAACTTATTACTAACCGGGCATTATTCAATCCCTAAGAACGTTGTTTTCGAAGCCAGGACGTAAGGTAGTCGACGCCAACTCTGTACCACTAGACCAAAGACGGTTCATGTGAGAGGCCAGCGAATAAGCACACTGCTCGCCTGGTAGTAAGAGACAATCGTGGTCGGTCGACACCAATGATATAAACGCGTTGCCGTCCCCTCGCCGGGTCTTAGTTCTTGTTAGGTCTATCGCAAATCTACAGGCTACTTTACCCCGGCCGGAACATGACAGAGTCATTCATTATGGTTTTACTTGAAAATTTATACATTACTAGCTGTTGCCTGTGTCGTTGCCCGCGTGGTTAATAGTCCTACAGGAACATTCTTTGGGGGTAAAAACTACCCTATGTGTTAATCCAAGTTATCCTCTCTGTGTGTGCCAAATTTCATGAAAATTAGTTTAGCAGCTTTTGCGTGAAAGAGTAACAAACAAGTAAACAAACATACAAACTTATGCATTTATAATGTAAATAGGATTGAGTATAACTACTACCACTAGTTTAATTTAATAGAAAGAATGGAATTATTTCGGATGTTCGAAAAACAAAACAAAATCTATTCATTGTTGACTGAGCAATCGCTAACAGTCATTCAAAAAACAATCTATTTAATTGATAACCTCTTAATTTTCGGGAGTCGGTTTTTCAACCGCCATTTTTTATTTTTTTGAATTTTCTTTCGAATACGAACGGTAAGTTTGGAATCATGACCTACCTTTCGAAATATATCTCCAAAATTTGTTCGATATCGCCCAACAAACATAAAAACGAAACGAATTAATAACCTCCTTTTTTAGTCGGTGAAAAATTCATGAAGCATTTTCAGTAATTACATACGATTCAATAATCTGAAACAATATTTTGCGGGTCACAATTAAAAACTGTTTGTGGGTTTTCCAAAGCTAATTTGCGCGCGAGTGCGGTATGTTTGATGTCGTGATTTAATGTGTAAGTGGATGTCCAGTTTAATGTTCCTGGTTACTTAATTCAATTAGTTCCTAAAAAACATGGAAATTTATTACAGACATATTCCCCGTATTGGTCCAGGCTTCTTTGCAGAATAGACCATGTGCCTTCCTGCCAGGCAACTCGTAAAAGGCGAGCATAGGCTTACCGTTACTAACACCGTGACATCATACTAGGTAGTAGAGTTTCGCAGCAACTCGCCCGGATTGGTACCACTGCCTTACCTATTCCTGACACCGTAACGTCAGTACTTGCGTTGACGTGTTCGGGTTCGGAGGGTAAGGTAGCCGGTAAACTTACTTTTGTTCGAGGTCTGACATCTCGACCTCAGGTTGGCAACGCACCATTACCACTTTCGGTGTCTCTAGGTGGCGTGAATTTCTTACCGTCAGAAAATCCGTCCGCTGGTTAGCCTTCTAATATCTTAAAAAAAATACATGGAAAAAACGTAAAAAAGAAAGTGCTAGTTTTAGAATGAGAAAGGGTATGCTCCACTAGTCTTGTTATGTAGAAAGAATGACAGATGAAAGATTGACAAAGCAAGTATACAATGTGAATATGGAGGAATGTAGGTAACAGGGTAGTCCTAGATTATCATAAATAATCAAATTGCTCGGATTTTATCTGAGAGTGGTGTAAAAAGTCTCCAGAACCAGCGTGTTTATATGAAAAGGGTATTAAAAGGTTTCTAGAAAGGCCTGCAAGGATTGTAAGATTTAGAACTCGAAACACTCTGCCTACCCCGAAAGGGACTTGGCGTTAAGGTATGTATGTACATGGAAACAATACTCAATTAAAATAAATGTCACAAAAAAAACGATAGGATAATACAGCTGCCATTGCATAGCTGCCATCTAATATATCGATACCATCTATTTGAAGGGAAGTAAAAGTTTCAACATATCGACAGAATCCATAAAAGCTCTATTGGTAGAGCACTAGCGTATCAGTCTTCGTCTTTTATAAAAATCGAAAACCACGAAGAAAATCGTAATAGGCCAACCGCTTTAACGTGCATTTTTACAATAAAATGTTTTTATATACATTGCTGGGAACATCTCTAACAAATATTTTAGCCGTTGGTTTGGATCCGCTAAGTAGAAAAGACTATCAGCCTCTCTGCCAGACAGTTCCTTAGAGTCGTAGCTGGTTAAATAGTTCATTCTCAACATGAACACAGGTGGTAGAGATTATAGAGCCACTTGCCAGGGTTTCATCCACCACCTAGCCGCCTCGTTGGTCGAGTGGCTAGCGTACACGCCTAACTACACTGACCATCTGCGAGGCTCGGGTTCGATTCCCGACGGAGACAAGTATTTAGATGCCTGCATTTTCGGATCTGGGTGATTATTAAATTTATTCTGGTATCTATTTAAGTATTTCTATGAACAAGTATCGTTGACTAACACCCATTACACAAGCACATAATTTGCTTACTTTGGGGTTAGATTCAATTTGTGTGACTTGTCCAGGGATATTTATTTATTTATTATTTATAACCAGTACTGCCGCCATAATTACTCAGTCATGTTTTCGAATATCCAGTTACTCCAGTAGACTTTCACAATTGGCTCGACATCCTGGATACTGGATAGTGACGTACTGTGACGAGTGTATGTATAGACCACGGTTGCCTCTCACCAGGAGAGCAGTGTGCTTGTACCTTTTTTATGATATTGGAAGGCAAGCAAGCAGATGGATTACCTGATGGTAAGAAATTCACGCCACCTAGAGACACCAAAGGTGGTAATGGTGCGTTGCCAACCTGAGGATGGGATCTTAGGCCTCGAGCAAAAGTAAGTTTACCGGCTATCTTACCCTCCAAACCGAAACACGTCATGACGTTATGGCGGCAGGAATAGGTAATGCGGTACCAATTCGGGCCAGTCGCTGCGAAACGGTACCACCTAGTCAGATATCACAGTGCTAGTGACAGTAAGCCTATGCTCGCCTTTTACGAGCTGCCTGGCAGGAAGGCAGATGGTCTATTCTGCAAAGGAGCCCGGACCACCTTTATCGCTCATATTAAAAAGCCTTTTATAAAATGATTTTGCTCTTCATGGATCTCAAACTATGGTTTTTACTACTTTAGACTCGTTCACATAAACAAGTTAAAATGTATTTAAATAAACTTTACCTATTTCAAAACAAAATTACAGATTACCAAATTACGAGAGGTTAAGGTTAAATATTTATAACGACCGCTTAACTCGGCTTCCCGTAGAACACGCGCTTTCATAACAAACAGTAATTAATTACCCATAACAAAGTTTTACTGACCATTACTTTATTTTTATAGTTAGTTTGGTAAAAACGGATTTTAAAAGGACCATTTATGTTAGCTTATAATTATTTTCTTTTCAATACTTCGATGTTAAATGTTAGCATGGCATTGTAATTGGTAATATTTTATCGTAATTGTAGCCTAAAAAAGTATCTTCAAGCTTGTTTCCCCGAAGAAGTTGGCAGAGGTTGCTGGTTGTACCAAAAAACACTAAGTATTACATCGCTAACCGGGCACATATCCAACCTCAGGCAACGTTATTTTTATTGAAAAAACACATTTTCTTTGGCTTGCCCGACTCGGGGATCGAACCCGAGACCTCATGAAGACAAGTACACTAAACCGCTAGACCATAGAGGCGATTACGAAGTTAAAAAATAATACGTAACCCTTCCTACTTTCTGCATATAGGCAGCTCGTAAGACAAGGTAATTCATAACAGTGAGAGCCGAGGAATAATGGTATTTAAATTAAATATTGGTGTTAAAATGAGAAAGGGCATGCTCAACTGTTTTGTTCAAATGGAAAAAAGTGGGTGTGAAAGATTGACAAAGCAAAAATACAACGCGAATGTGGATAGATGTAGCCCTAACGGCCAATGTTAATAATGTATCTCAATCTAATGGATTTCAAGCAATCTAGATAGCTGCGTATCCGCCAGCCTATCCTATACCTAATTGCCATATTTATCCTGTCCACAGATATATTATGTATGTTATCGCCTCTGTGGTCTAGCGGTCCGGGTGTTGGACTTGACTGCATGAGGTCCCGAGTTCGAATCCCGGGTCGGCCAACAAAAAGAAAATTTGATTTTTCCAATTTTCTAATAAAAAATGTTGGTCGGGGTTGGAAATGTGCCCGGTTGGCGATAGGCTTGTCACCTATCACATTGTGGGACTTAGTGTCTTCGGCTAGTCGTGGGTGCCTTGGTTGTACTTCTGCCTACCTCTTCGGGGATATGGGCGTGAAGATACAGATATGTTATTGGCAAGCGATAACATAAAAATGGATCAAAAGATCAATCTTGGACAACTAATTTTGGATTAGGATTGATTATTAACATTGGTCGTAAGAGACACAAGTTTCATATTTCACGATCAAATTGCTCGATTTTTATCCGAGGGTGATATCAAGAGTGGTGTCTCCGGCGTAGGCGTGTATGTATGAAAAGGGATATTTCTTCATTTATTTCTGCAAAGATCGTGAGATTTTTCACACGATACTCTCTGCCTCACCCCGCAAGGAACTTGGCGTAAAGATGGGTATGTATGCGTGTATGTCATCAGAAGAAGACGAGGAGGACATAAGTTACATGGATCCTGATCAGACTTTTTTTCGGGCTTTCGGGGATTTTTTATATGTCGGTAGGAAAAAAGGTAAAAAGTAAGTAAGTATCTTCACATCCATATCCCCGAAGAGGTTGGCAGTGGCACAACCAGGGCAACCTCGACTAGTCGAAGACAATGTGTTAGGTGGCAAGCCTATCGCCAACCGGGCACATATCCAATCCAGGGCTACGTTATTTTTATTAGAAAATTAAAAATATACATTTTCTAATTTTTTTGTTGCCCGACCCGGCTATAGAACCTAGGTCCTCAAAGTCACGTCACGGACGTCAAGTCCGACGTCGGACCGCTAGACCACAAAGGCAGGGAAACTCACACAACTGGCCTAACATCCCGATTACAGGACAACGAAGCTCCTACAACATCTGTAGTGTATATAGGCCACGATTATCTTTTAATATCAAGAGTCGCTTATTCGCTGTTTTTAATTTTAAAAAATTCATCAATATAATTGCGAACATTTTCGAGTTTGCTTTTTTGTTCGTTACTCTTTCACGCAAAAACTGCCTAATCGATTTTCATGACATTTTACAAACACATAGAGGGTAACTTGAATTATCACTGAGGATAGTTATTATTCCGAAAAAATTATTCTGTCGGACTATTAACCACGCGGACAACGCCGCGGGCAACGGCTAGTAATTTTATAAAAGTTTTAAGCTAATTAAGGTTTCAAATTATCAAAGTGCCTTTCTACACTGTTTAACATAATTTCCACAATGTTTTATAATAAACACTAGAGAGAGGTAAACGCAGAAGGTGTACTATGGGTATGCTTATAAATAATATATCAGACACTTACAAGGAGGAGAGCCTTAAGTAAAATATTACTCTAGGAGCGAGGAAAACAATGCAAACATAGTTTGTCCCCTAATGGTGTAGCATTTATAGCAAAATGTTTCCATGAAGTCTAATATTTGAGCAAGATATATTTTAGAGTTAGTTTCGTATTCATGCAAAGTGTTCACTATAATTTTAAAGAGTAAGAAGAAAAGACTTTTCGATTTCAACAAAGTAAGTTATAGTAGCAATTTAAGTTATATACATTCATACAAATTAATTATTATGTTACAGGGTAAGGGTACCTAGTACAATAAAGACTATTTATTTATTAACCTAGATTAAGGCCCCATACTTAGTCAGCCAGAAGAGCCAATCAGCGCACTCCCCAGTTCCATGATTACTATGAAATATTGCGCTCTAAAGTAAATGTCTTAAGCGCCAAATCACTATTTTTGACACTATAAAAGTAATTTGTAAAATAATATAAAAACTGAAACAGTTATCTTTTTGGTATAATACTTATCTATATTTATGCTAAATCTGGTGTCGATATTTTCATAATTGAAGTAGACAGTTGGGTTTTGCTTTCAAAAAAGGGTTAACTTTTTGATTTTTTTCTATCGAGCAAAGTGAAATGAATCGTGTTTTGGAAACACTAGTCTTATAAAGCATATTAATATTAATCTTGTGTATTTTTGTCACCAAGATCCATAATTGCTTTGTATGAAAAAAGAGTATATTGCTGCCGTATTTTAGCATACATGGCCCCTTAAATTGTTATATAAATTAGTGTATTTTATACGTATTTTAAAAAAATGCTTTAGATTTTTCCATTTTTACTCGTTAAAAATATCAAAGGCGGTTCAGTAAACTTTAACTAAAAATGTAAATGAATAACTCCAGACCAATTACACAATTTGAAGTTTGAATTAAAAGCACAGGAAGGAATATACGCCTTAGTTATGGGTGTTAGTTACCGATACTAATGCATAAAAATACCTAAATTCATACTAAAATAAATTTAGTAGACGTACCCTAATCAGACATACATACATTTAGATGTTCATGACATAAATGCCTGCTCACGTCGAGAATTGAATCCGAATCTTGGGGCTAGATATGAGGATAATTTTACTCATTTAGTAAGTTTAATTTTAAGGCAGTAGTGTTCAGAAGTGTGGATTTTCACTATGCTATGCAAAATTATAGAAGATATTTTAAAGTATTTTCACGGCCATATTCCTGAAAAGGTAGGCAGAGTCACAACCAGGGCATCCACGGCTAGCCTAAGACATTAAGTCCCACAATGTGATGATGGCCTTTCGCCAACCGGGCACATATCCAATACTGAGCAACGTTATTTTTATTAAAAAGTTGAAAATATACATTTTCTAATACCTATTTTTTGTCCAACCCGGGGATCGAACCCGGCACCTCAAGAAGTGAAGTCCAACGCCGGACTGCTAGACCACGGAGGCGATATATATTTACTATTTTTAGACAAGATATTTTATATATGAAGCTGCAAGCAAACAAGCAGACGGATGTAATTTGAGCGCAAAAAAACCGACTTAAATTTCACTTTAACATGTCAGCAAAGTACATAAATGTTAAGTATTTTCCAATTTTCCCTAAGATTTCATCAACGGTTCCAGACTTGGTGGCCATGATACTTGCTAGGAAATATGCACTTTCAAATAAAACAATAATTTTTAAGATCACCTTACAAATGACAGAGAAATCGATGTTAACCGAAAACATAGACAAGAAAACAAAAGAGTTGAACATATAATCTCTTCCTGTTTTCTAAAGCGATTAAATATATATGTTACCTTTACACGTCCAAATGCTTCTCCAAATTAAGCTTCAGTTTGGCAATGCACCATTCATATCTTGGGTGTACTTTTTTTTATGATATTGGAAGGCAAACAAGCGGACGGATTTCCTGATGGTAAGAAATACACGCCGCCTAGAAAGACCAAAGGTGGTAATGGTGCGTCGCCAACCTGAGTTACCCTCCAAACCGGAATATGTCATGACGTTATGGCGGCAGGAGTAGGTAAGGCGATGTACCAATCCGGGCGAGTCGCTACGAAACTCTACCACCTAGTTAGATATTACGGTGTTAGTGACGGTAAGCCTATGCTCGCCTTTTACGAGCTGCCTGGCAAAAAGGCAGATGGTCTATTCTGCAAAGGAGCCCGGACCAATACGGGGAATATCTACATATAATTTTGAGTATGTTAAACTTTTGGTTTTGCTGTTTGTCTTAATTCAGTAATTTATTATTTACTATTTAAGGTCACTAGGTCAATGAGAAATAAATTCGCTTTAACAAGGGCTTTCTTTTGTGTCAAACGAGCGAAGAAACGAAAGAAGAATTCAATTTGACGGGTATGTTTTTTTTATTTACACCACGCATAACTTTTTGCAGTGTTTTTTTTTTATTTTTTATGGTATTAGAAGGCAAACGAGCAGACGGATTCCCTGATGGTCAGAAATTAACATCGCCTAGAGACACCAAAGGTAGTAATGGCGCGTTGGCAACCTGAAGCCAGGATGTTAGGCCTCGAGCTGGAACACGTCAATGACAAACACTGACGTTATGGCGGCAGGAATAAGTAGTGAGTTGCTGCGAAACTCTACCACCTAGTATTGGTGTAGTCAGATTTTATTATTTAACCCCGATAGAAAATGAGAAATGTTAGCAGTTAGTTTAACATGACAATCCATAAGTTTTGAACGGGTGGACCGATTTCGATGCAGATTTTATCGTTTCTAAGCTTACGTAATCGAGTAGGTCAGATAAATAAAATAAATATTTTAGGGGATAATGAAAATTTTAATTTTGGGATTATTATTGAGTATACTTCCAATATGATCACATTTAAATTTTATAGCAATTAGTTCAGCTCTTTTGAGTTATCTATATACATAAAAATAAATTCCCTTTTCGTGGCGTCATTGGATCCACCAAAAAAAACATTTTTTTTGTTCTGTTAGTTACTGTTAGAGAAGGTTCTTAAGAAAAGAAAAACCGGGAAAATTGTAGGGAAAATCATGAAAATAATGCTTTAATCTACAGTTGAGTTATCTATTCCCCGTATTGATCCAGGCTCCTTTGCAGAATAGACCATCTACCTTCCTGCCAAGCAGCTCGTAAAAGGCGAGCATAGGCTTACCGTCACTAACACCGTGATATCTGACAAGGTGGTAGAGTTTCGCAGCGACTCACCCGGATTGGTACCACCGCCTTACCTATTCCTGCCGCATTAACGTCGTGACGTGTTCCGGTTTGGAGGGTAAGGTAGGCGGTAAACTTACTTTTGATCGAGGCCTAACATCCCGGCCTCAGGTTGGCAACGCACCATTACCACCTTTGGTGTCTCTAGGCGGCGTGAATTTCTTACCATCAGGAAATCCGTCTGCTTGTTTGCCTTCCATTATCATAAAAAAAAACACGAACTGTCAGTAGCTGTTAATGTCAAGCTATTCGAAGTCACCGTCACGGCTAGTACCTACTTAATAATTATA
>NJDC01004344.1:147728-172860 GCA_002245475.1 Calephelis virginiensis
ATCCGTCTGCTTGTTTGCCTTCCATTATCATAAAAAAAAATACGAACTGTCAGTAGCTGTTAATGTCAAGCTATTCGAAGTCGCCGTCACGGCTAGTACCTACTTAATAATTATAATAGGTACTTATTTGTTTACTAAAGTGACATAATTTTCAGTTTAACTGTGTTTAACATAAAAGAGTCTCCAAAACCGTCGTGTTAGTATGAAAGCTGTTATAAATGTGGAAGAAGTTAGGCAGTTTTATAGGAATTGTGATACTTGGGTACTTACTCTGCATACTTTACAAGGGACGGGCTTGAAGATATGTAAGTGAGTTTCATTGTATTAAGTGTTTTACTTTAAAAAAGAATCTCCACGTCCATATCCCCGAAGAGGTAGGCCGAGACACAACCAGTATACCCACGACTAGCCGAAGATACTAAATCCCACAATGTGCTAAGTGCCAAGCCTATCGTCAACCAGGCACATACCCAATCCCAGGCAACGTTATTTTTATTTAAAAAAAAATACAACCTTTCTATTTTTTTGTTGTTTGACCCTGGGATCGAACCCAGCATCTCAAGAAGTCCGATGCTGGACCACTAGACCACTGAGGCGTGTTTTAATTTTAATCTATTTAACTAAAACTCAACTGGATCTTTCAGTCCTATGCAAACCTTACATGTTTGCATGGTTACTTAATTTATTTACATACATAAGGAGGATCCGAACCCGTAATTACCCAGGTAACCTTCGCGAAGCCTTCGACACTTCTGAATATTCCCAGACAAATTGAAACTTAGAAATACGAAACTTCTCTATACAAACATTGTAGTTTTATAACAAACTAGACGACCCGGTGAAAATTGTATCCCTTGACAGCTATTAACTGTTAATACAAACAAATAAAAAAGTGTTTTTTACCCATTTCCTTGCAATTTTCCCGGTTTTTCTCTTCAGAACAGAACAAATAAAGAATTATCAAAGTTGGTTTATCTATTCAGGCGTGATATGATGGCTACGGGAAATGGGAATTCAGTTTTAAATATAGAGATTATCACGTAATAGATTCAGTAACATTTATATTTTTAAATTAAATTATTAATCTTGTAATAAATGGGCTAGGTTTTGACTGTTGTAAATACTTTATTAACAGATACTGGGAATAAGTTATCTATACAAATAAACAAAATGGGACTGCCTGTTTCTTTTCTTTCTTTCTTTAGGTTTTGGCATTTTGCCATTAATCAAGCAGAAATTTGCATCAAATTTACAAAAATCGGAATTCATTTATAATTAGTCATAAGTCGACAATAAGTCATGTCAGGGTCTTAAGTAAAGCGGTGGCCTCATTACTAAAGCTCATGTAGTGAGATTTGGCAACAACGAGGAAATACACGATACGCTAATTTCTTCATGACTATTTCATTTGTGCACTTTCACTGAACAATACTGTACAAAATGCCACCAAAATTGACTAATCACACTCAATATTATCACGAAATTCAAAAATTATAAAAAAACTTCGACCATCTTATCTCTCGTTGGCGTCAAAACTCCGGAGTGTCTGTTTTAATATTAAAATAAACGCTTTATTATACTACAAGCACATTTATATACGGTACGTATACCAAAATGACATTATTAGAATTGTATTTGTCTTCGTGTTTATTCCGGTTAATCTCTGAAACACTTGGATATTGACGCGATTTTCACTTACAGGTATCTGTGGTAATAGTGATTAACGCTACTTTTATTTCAGATTCTGAAAACAATTAAAATCTAAATAACTATTTTCTTAAATTCGATTTTTATAATTTAAATAACAGAATATTATTTTTTATTTCTAAGTTTACTAGTTGAATAATAAAACATATTATATTTTTTGATAACTCGGTTTTTATAGTTGAAATAAGAGATTATTTTTACTATTTCTAAGTTCAACCAGTTACATAACCGTTTTTTTTATATTTTAATATTTATAACAATTGAAACATGACAGCCCACGCTTTTATCGATAAAATGTTTTTAAATCTACTGCTGGAAATCAAACAAATAAAAACTCGTCACATTTTTTTGACAACTAGATTTTTACAGTCGAAATGACAGAAAGTTATTTTCTTTTTCTAAGTTTAACTAGTTACATAATCGTGTTTTATATCACTTTAATATTTATAACGACTGACACATGACAACCCACACTTTTTACGCAAAATGTTTTAAATCTACTGCTGGGAATACCTCAAAGAAATAAAATCTCCTCACAAAAATATATTTTTTGTTAAAAACTTATTCAATCTTAAAAACTCAATTGTTTGGTTAAAAAGATTGAACGTATAATCCAAGTTAGATAACAATAACTGTATATTGTATAAATATTATGAGGTATAAAGGTGAGTTTATTATTCTAACTGCATACTCTTTTTAAAAATTGAAACAATGCTTATACGATAACAACCTCAGTTATCTTAATTGTAGTCCTTTCTTAGCAGGATACGAAAGCAGGCTAAGCCACAGCTTAAATTGCTTTTACTGTAATAGTTGCGCTCTCAAAGCTATTAGCAAAGGAAAATATGTATTGCACTCGGGGCTAATGGAATGGGTTAGAAATCTATTTCATGACTTATTTAAGAAAATTTCTTTTGAACTTTGAGAATAGCTTTTCATAGCTTTTGATTTTTCTTTTAATCTTTAGGGACTTTTAATCTGTCAAGGAGATGAGAGTAAATGGGCAGGGTGTCTAAAGCAGGCACCCTACTTAATGTTTTTGTATGTTTTTATTTTTGTATATAGCCACTCAGCAGTTCAAACTTCCACCTTGGTTTTAGTTTAAGTCGCATATTAGATTAGTACTAGTATTAAAGTTGCAAAAAAATATAACTCGATATAGGTATATCAACACAAATATTGCCTAAAACGCCAAAACACTGCAAAATTTTACAAAATATCAAGTTTTAGCCATTCTAATTCAGTCTAAAGTCAATTCAGTTCTAAATTTAAATTATCTTTTTTTAATTAACTTTTTACTAAATCAAGAACTAATAGTTTATACCAATACCAAAAAATTCAGTAACCTACCTATTCCTGTCGCCATAACATCATGACGTGTCCCGTTTCGGAGGGTAAGTTAACCGGTAAACTTACTTTTGCTTTAGGCCTAATATCCCGCCTTCAGGTTGGCAACGCACCATTACCACCTTTAGTGTCTCTAGGCGCGGGAATTTCTTACCATTATGAAATCCGTCTGCTTGTTTGCCTTCCAATATCATAAAAAAATACTAATATTTCGAATACATTTGGTACAAAACTTCGAAAGCTGTTAAAGCTGGTCCATGCCTAGTAAACCGTCTCCTACTAAACAGGAAATGGTAAACAAGTACAAGCGAAACTACGAAAGATTCGTCTCTTTGATCAAGCGCCTAGATGTTATGTGATGGAGTTAACTTCATGAGGTTTCGGGTTCGATCCCCAGGTCGGGCAACCAAAAAAAAGTGTTTTCCACTTTTCCAATAAAAGCAACGTTGCCTTGGGTTGGATGTATACCCGATGATTGGAGATAATTTTGCCACCTGTCACATAGTGGACTTATTTCTTTGACTAGGCGTGGATGCCCTTTTGTACCTCTTCGACGGGCTACCTAAATTATGCGTCAAGTAATGAGAGAATTGCGAGAATCGGGTAGACCTGCCAGAAGCCTGACGGCTCTATTGATGTCGATATTGATGTGAAACACATGAAGAACGACTACGACTTGTTTAAACAATAATAACTGATAAAAGGTGTATGTGCGATTCACACACACATAGAAGTGAAACTTCGATAAATCGACAAAAGAATGAGATGAATATATATTTGTATCTCTTACCTGCAAAAGAATGAGATGAATATATATCTGTAGTTTTTCCGTTACACCCGTTTTGAAATCACAACGATTCTAAAGAAGTTTCACTTCAAAAAATACGAAGTCCAAACCAAAGTCGGCAGGTAAATACTCCATATAGTGAGAAAGGCTAACTTTTATCCCATTTACTAAATGTGAAACTGGGGTAGATTTGATTCAGACAGTCATTTGAACTATAATTAATTTACGCATAGTTTGATGTTATTTATTATTGTTTTGTCCTACGTGCTTTACTTGTTACCTTATATTTTCTGAATCATAAGTTTTTTTTACGAAAATTTTTGATTTTAGGATTATCTAATACTAGCGACCTACCCCGGCTTTGTACAGCTATGAAATATAAATATAAACCTTCCTCTTCAATCACTTTATCAATTAAAAAAACCGCATCAAAATCCGTTGCGTAGTTTTAAAGATTTAAGCATACAAAGGGACAGAGGAAGCTACTTTGTTTTATACTACGCAGTGATAAAACAAGGTTGCTGGAGATTACATAATATTTGCCCGTTTGGCGATAGGGTTGTCACCTTTGTGGATTTAATGTTACCGGTTAATCCTTATTGTGCCTATGCTACTTCTTTGAGGATACGGGGAGAAGATACATGGGAAAAAAGTATCTTAACGCCCATATCACCGAAGTGGTAGGCAGAGGCTCAACCAGAGCACCCACGACTAGCCGAATACACTAAGTCCCATAGTGTGATAAGTGGCAAGCCTATCGCCAACCGGGCACATATCCAATCCCGGGCAACCTTTTTTTTATATTAGAAAATTGGAAAAACCAAATTTTATTTTTATCGCCCGGCCCGGGATTCGTACCCGGGACCTCATGCAGTCAAGTCCAACACCTGAACCGCTAGACCACAGACCACAGACGTCACATGTTTTAGTTTAGAAACTTCAGTACTGTATTCAGTATAAAGTAAGCAAATAACTTGAAATCCAAAACGTAGAGTAATATTTGAATGTAAATCTAAAGCTTGTGTTGGACTTTGTTATTAAAAAAAAATATAAATCCCAGCCGTACTTCTATCTTGAATATGAAAGTTTACTATTATAAAAGTAAAGTATCTTCACGCCCATATCCCCGAAGAGGTAGGCAGAGGTACAACCAAGGCACCCACGACTAGCCGAAGACACTAAGTCCCACAATGTGATAGGTGGCAAGCCTATCGCCAACCGGGCACATTTCCAATCCCGACCAACAGTTATTTTTATTAGAAAATTGGAAAAATCCAATTTTCTTTATGTTGGCCGACCTGGGATTCGAACCCAGGACCTCATGCAGTCAAGTCCAACACTCGGACCGCTAGACCACAGAGGCGACAGATTTCACAAAACTTATTTTTTATACATAATAATAAATAAATATCCCCTGGACAAGTTACACAAATTGAATCTAACCTCAAAGTAAGCAAATTATATGTTTGTGTTACGGGTGTTAGTCAATGATTCCAATACATAGAATAAATTAATAAACATTTAGACCCGGAAATGTAGACGTAAATAACTAAATGTTCATCCCATAAATGCCTGCCCCCATTGGGAATTGAACTCGGGCCTCCCGGTTGATCAGAGTAGTTAGGCGTGTACGCTAGTCACTCGAGCAACGAGGCTGTCAAAATTGTTCAACTTGATAGAGATTTTGGTAAGAATGGAGAATAAATTATTATAAATCTATAATTTAAAGAAAGATCTAGAAAATTAGTAAAAATACAACACATTAACTTTTCCTGTATCAACTGTAACACACAACCACAGAACCGGTTTTTGGATGCGTGCATGCTTCTTATTGTAATAATAAACAGTAAGTCTATAATAGAGGTAAAGTAATGTTCTATGTTACATTGTAATTCGTCGATTGTTTGTAACATTATAGTATTTAAATAAAGTTAGAGTTAAGGTGAAGTTCATTATAGTGTGGGGGCAAAATTGTCTAGACAAACTCTAAAAAGCTTACAAACCATTTCATTGCTAAAACGTGATTTTATCGATAAATAAATTTAAAAAACTGCTATTAGCTGTCAGGAAGAACGAAGTTCTCTAAATCACCTAGTATATATTGTAATGTAACATATGCGGGATGTTACAACAACGTTGTCAACACTGTGAACAGCAATCAGTGCGTTAAATATTACAGTAGTTGAGTCGACAGAAACATTTGCCTTTGTCGACAGCTAATGTCGGATCTGTCGACAGCGAAGCGCTGCTTATCTGTTTGACGCTTCATAATGGGTCTCGCCTTTGCGTTTCTCATCTCTTAAGTAATAAGTTAGCTCTTTTCTTGAAGGCTCCTAATTTGTATTGTTTAAGAAAGACTTTTGCTACAAATTCAAAATATCTTAGGAATTACAGTAACTGATTTAGGAAGGCATAAGTTTTTGTAACGCCCTATGTGTCTGTGTATTTGTGTATGTGTCTGAGTCATCATAACTTTTGAGCAAATGGGCCGATTTTGGTTCGTTTTTTTTATATTTGAAAGCTGATAAGATCCAGATGGTTCATAAACAAATTACTCGTAGGTTTTGTCGGGATTTATTGCCATTTTATAACCTAAATGTTATTAATAATTCACATGTAATGTAAAATTCTAATTTAAGTGTAATAATTTGTGGGATAATTTAACGTCTTTTAAAATAATTATATTATATTTGCAAGTCAATAATAGGTATAGTAGTAAGCACTATGTATAGAATGTAAGACCTAAGATGTACACTATTAAAGGCAAATAAATAAACATAAACATATACATTTTAAAAATATATTTATAAAAAACTATAGTAAACTTACCTCAAATTTTCACTTTCGAAGTTTTGATTAAATTCATCATAATCTGAAAAGATAAAAAGCATTTTTTAATTTTAGAGAGCAGTCTTTTTTGCTGTTTATCTTTCTTAAGTACGAAGTAAGAACTCCAACATACAGACAGATCTGACAGTAATAAATAAGTACAAATATGATATACTAAAGCTGAAAATAGTGTGCACACCTGAAACTGGTATTATACCTTTTTTATAAGCTACTACTCCATCTTCTAAACTCGAACACGCTTACCTAAGAACTGATATAATTTAAACAAGAATATATAAATCGATTGTACTACCCAGGCTATCGTCAAACTTTATCATCCTGTTATTTACCTACAGTTAACAATATACATACTTTAAGTGAAAAGGTAGCGTGCAGCCATACGGCTTTCCTAGGGCAACTGTAACCGATAGACACTATATTATATGTTGTAATATGTTACAGTTGCATTTTGTTAAGTTACAGTTATTGTAGTTATTAGTTATATCTAGTTGCGTCGCTATCCAATAGCTGGCGTTGTCAGGCCTATTATGCAAGTCTATCGGCTACCCAACCCTGTAAATCGGAACATAACAGCCTCATTATGGCGGCATAAATAGGTAAGTCGTTGAATCCCTACCCTAGCAAGTTAATGCACAGCACTATAATAACATTGCTTTCCCAAATCGATCATATAAAAGTCATACACTGAATAATTTTCTATTTTATTTATTTATGATACAAGAATTCACAATATCTTTACCGTTTTATTTAATTTAATATTTTAAATTTAATTTAATTTAATTCACTGAACATATTGAAAACCGACTTTTATAAAAATAAGTTCAGTATAAACGATTTTAATTATCAGTTGAGATTCCATTCATAAACTACTGCAATTAAAATTAAAATTGTCAAAATGTTTTTATCTTTAGTATCTATTTAACATTTAAAACAGTTTAATTATAAAATATTTACAATTGTTTACATTGCCAACGTTTCTTTGACAGTAAAATTGATGAGTGTTAGTCTTGAGAATTGACTAAATGCGTTTTTAGGTTGATCGCGTTTAAATTCGACAGTGAAACCCAGCCTAAAGCTGGAAACATATAGCGACTTAAGGACGCGCGACTGATAAATGTGCACATGCCGTCCGTGGGCGCTTACGACTAACATAAACAGCCAGGCTGCCATATATCTCTCAGACTTCCTAACGCTCAAGGTCACGTCAGATAGTTTGCAAGGCTCAGTGTACTTTCATTATCTAGATACCCTGTAAAGGTATTCAACTTACTTTTAGAGAAAAATTATTATAATGTCAAAGATTTTCTTGCAGATAAGAATAAATAATACAGTATTCTTAATATGATTAATATAATTGCAGAATGTTGGGTGCGCAGGAGTTTGTTTCGCCGTTTCTTCTCCTGTCTGGCTAGGTTTGGAAACGGTGGTAGTTTACGGTAGATAGGGATAAATTAATTTACATTCTAAAATTGTGTGTATTAATAAATAATCATGTAATCTCAAAACAAACAAAAAACAGTGTGTAAATAGTAATTGTGAATAATGAATTAAAACATATTAAAATATTTGCACACCACAAGTTGGTAGAATATGTAGGAAGGCTTAAATAATTTTGTAACATCTTTGTAACACTCATATTCCGCAAATAAATATTTTTTCTTTCTTTCTTTCTTTCTATAATGCGGGAAACATATCATCAGCTGCGGATTATGGTAGCAGCTTATAGCTGTGTCTGATAAGTGTGCACATACCGTCCGCGGACGCTTACGACTGACATATAACACCCAGCGCGCCAGATATCCTTCTGCCGTCCGAACGTTCAAGGTCACGTCCGTAACTCACATTCGATAGTTGGCTTCTCAGTGTACTTTCATTATCTAGATACGCTGTACGTCGTGGCTATCGGCCGCGTCCGTCATCCTCGTTCTATAGTTTGTTTCTGTCTTCACAATTACATAGAACTCGTTTTTAAAAATTTCCGCATGAAGGCTGTGAATTTCGGACGGCCGTTATAAAAATTTTCGATTTCCCGAGATACGAGAATGTACAGAATAATAATAAGGTTTATGAATAAAGTGTCTGTGATGTACGGACGGACAGATATAAATGTGGAATCGACTTATTAGTAAATATGAAGTAGAGTACTCAAGGTTCAACCTGGTCTTTATTACATTGTGATACTACACCATATTAACAAAGCTTTACTCCCTTATTAATCTATGTTTATTAATAAGGCGGTCATTTACGCTATTCGGCTACGGAACATTAAAAAGTTGCATTAAAACCTCACTTACGTTCAGTTTATTTCAACCTTTACGTTGAATCTCATTTTATGCGTTTTCGTATAAAATTTACATGATTTATAAATACCCAGTTCGGATTTTTATGTAAATTTGCTGCACATGTATACAGAGAAATGCATTCGGAAACGCATTATTATTTTGTTTTTATCATTACAAGTTTTTGTATTATTTAAGAATGCAGACCATACAATATATTAATAGCCCTATAGGGCGTTCTTCGGCTATGTAACATACTTATTACATAAATTACTTTATTCGATTCATGATTTTGCTTTACAGTTTTAAGCTAGATATACAAGATTGCATTTACAGGATCGGCCACATTTTAATTTAACGCAATATTTTACTCAAACATTAATTTAAAATAGTCCGTCAAAATATTTCGCTAGTTTGTTGCCACACTATGTCGTACCTTTACGAGTGATGACGTCACCAGCTTGCACGTTTCGGTCGTCAGTAATCAGCTGAATGCTTTGTAATTTGTTTACGTTATGTTCATGCGTCTTGTTTGTTGACTGTTGCGTCGGAAGAAACTAGTTATTTGTATACTAGCTGCTACCTGCGGCTTCGCCCGCGTTTTCACAGAAACCCGGTGTGCGATCGGGATTAAAAATAGCCTATATGTTAATCCAGGTCACAATCTATCTGTCTTCCAAATTTCAGACAAATCCGTTCAGCCATTCGAGCGTGAAAGAGTAACAAACACCCATAGATACATACTTACAAACTTTCGCATTTATAATATTAATAGGATTCAAATCGATTCTGAACCGTCTCTCAAAATTTGGCTAGTCCTTTAAATGTAACCCTGCATATGTCGGAAGATCATGTGCGAGGTGTAGATACAGAACTAAGTAGAACAGGTGCAAGAGTAACTTGTGTCTTATCGGTTCGCATACTGTTGCTACAAGTAAACAACAGGTGCAGTCGTAGGTGTTTGTAGGTGGTTGTTTGTGTAATATACATTAATATATATCTTCACGTTAAGTCCCTCTGGAATAGGCTGATAGTAGCAATTGCCAAATGTCACGATCTCTTCAATTCATGTCTTCTCTTCTCTGCCTCTTTTCATTCAAATACACCGGTTTCGAAGACTCTTGATATTATCCTCGGATAATGCTAGAGAGATTTGATCGTGGAATGTCATCCTAGGTCTCCGCGAATTCCTACATCCATCCACGTTCGCATTGTATATATGCCTTTTTTAATCTTACCGCTGTCGTTATTTCCACATGACCGATCCAAGCCAGCATGCTCTTCCTTATTTTATGTGTAAATGTTATATAACTCTGTATAAAATAAATATATTATACATAAAGTAAAATCCCAAAAAAATTAATTTTGAAACAAACACTTTCAAATAGTGCCTGTGTTTGAAATTTAACGAATAAAATTTTATTCATGAAATAAAGTTGGATTTGTTACAAAACTACGGTACTACTTACTAACATTCCTCGAACTGTTTTACTGATTTTCTTCATTTTTAATTCTCAGTTCCAAATAGTACGAAAACTATTAAACGATTTCAAAGAAGAAAATAAAACACATCACGAAGTGAATGACATAAATTTCGTCAGACCAGCTAACATAGATTTAAACCTCCAAATACCGACTACAATTTTTTGTCAAATCCCAATTAGATCATTCCATTTTTGAAAAATAGCACACAACTCCAAAGTAAATAAATAAATAAATTAATATCTCTGGACAAGTTACACCAAATTAATCTAACCCCAAAGTAAGCAAATTATATGCTTGTGTTATGGGTGTTAGTCAACGATTCTAATACATAGAAATACTTAAATAGATACTAGAATAAATTTAATAAACACCCAGACCCGGAAATGCAGACATCTAAATGTTCATCACACAATTGCCTGCCCTCGTCGGGAATCGAACCCGAGCCTCGCGGATGTTCGGTGTAGTTAGGCGTTTACGCTAGCCACTCGACCAGCGAGGCACTACAATTTTTTTTTTTTTTTACAAAAAAAAATTCTGTTTCCCAATAAAGGTATACATGAAAAATATATAAACTATTAAGTACAATTCACAAACCACAAGTCTGATCTTGTTAAGATACAGAAAAACCTTGGAATCATAAGCTACACGAATCGCGAAAAAATAAACAAAACTAACATACAATCCAATGACAATCTCCTCCTTTTAGGAATCGGTTAAAAATAAAGTTGAAGTCACGGTGGGAGATCCCATACTTATTGACCTCCGCGAAATAATGTTCAAATGCCATGCAAAGGATTGTAACCACGAAACATAACCATGTTTACACATGCGATAGTCACAACATATCGATTGCCGTACCATTATGTACCTATCTCTTTCATTGTAGGTATCAGAAAGTGAAACAAGAATACTAGGTTTTTTTATGATATTGGAAGGCAAACAAGCAGACGGATTTCCTGATCACCACCTAGAGACACCAAAGGTGGTAATGGTGCGTTGCCAACCTGAGGCCGGGATGTTAGGCCTTGAGCAAAAGTAAGTTTACCGGCTATCCTACCATCCAAATCGGAACACGTCATGACGTTATGGCGTCAGGAATAGTTAAGGCGGTGGTACCAATCCGAGTGAGTCGCTGTGAAACTCTACCACCTAGTCACGGTGTTAGTGACGGTGATCCTATGCTCGCTTTTACGAGCTGCCTGGCAGGAAGGCAGATGGTCTATTTGCAAAGGAGCCCGGACTAACACGGGGAAAAATCAAAAATCTCGATTTCAAAATGAGTTACTAAATTTATGTACAACTTATAAGGAAAACTTCACATTAGCTTTTTTATTTCAAGTAAATCTTATATGCAAAAACCATTTAAAAAAAGATTTCATAAAACATTTTACAATTGTTGCGTGTGACTTCAAATGTACGGTAGCTTTTATAATAAGCAATCTTAACATTCCAACCTCAGATGGGCAATCTCAACCTCTTTGCAGTCTTGTCATTAGACACTCTGTGCATTTATCTGTGTCTGCTATAAAATTTAAGCGCAGTGAAACTGCAAAATACCGACTAATTTCACTATTTTGCGATGGATTTCCAATGATACTGCGATGTTCCCATCTAATTTTTGTCAACTTCCCACTAGTCATTTTAAGTTACAATTAAGTAGGTATTAGTTATAATTAATTGGTCAGATCATTATAAAACTAATACCGAACTACCTCGTAAATATAAACCTTTTCAAAAAATATATCAAAATCGGTTCATTATTGGAAGAGTATTCACGAAACAAACATACAAAAAACGTACCGTTGAATTGAAAATATCCTCTTTTTGGAGTCGCTAAGAAAGGAAACATAACATTTACTACAAAAAAAGGACATTTTTGGCTTATCAGTAACTCCAACACTGGTATTTCTTTACGTGTACAAGGATTGCCCGATTGTAAGAGATACCGGTGGCCTATAGACCCCTTAAATCTGTAGTAGACCAGCTTACCTACCCTCTGGACCTAAACATGACTCTGTAATTATAGCGGCAGAAATAGGTAAGACGATAGATCCTTATCTGGGTAGGTTGCAGCACGGCACTCTATCATCCGTGATCTTGTTGGCAACATAAAAATCTTAAACTCTTACAAGCTGCCTGGAAGAAAGCAGATGGCCTATTTTACACCGGAGACCAGACCAATACTATTAAAATAACTACTATTTGAATTACAATTTGGTACAACTTTGGACCCTTAGGCTTGCCAACTAACACATTGTAGGACTAAGTAGTAACTTTACCTAAGCGTAGATAGCCTAGCTCTACCTTTGCATACCTGTATGAGGATAGTGGATGAAGATACTAATTAATTTACTTATTTTATTAATCGCCTTTGTGGTCTAGAGGTCCAGGTGTTGAACTTGACTGCTTGAGGTTGGTTGAAGTAATGGGTTCAATTCCAGGGTCAAACAAAAAAAGAAAATTTGGTTTTCCCAATTTGTTGTTGAAAAAAAAATGTGAATGTGAAGAGAAGCCGCGAGACTTTCACACCAGTTCCATCTATTATGTATTTAGGAGACAGTTCTCTCTTCCGTTCGTTCGTTATTTTATTGACGTATAGAATATTTCAGACAGCAGCTTTATTTATTTCCAATTTTCTAAAAAAAAATGTTGCTCGGGATTGGATATGTGCCCGGTTGGCGATGGACTTGCCGTCTATCATATTATGGGACTTGGTGTCTTCTGCTCGTCGTGGGTGCTCTGGTTGTGCCTCTGCCTACTCCTTCGGGGATATGGGCGTGAAGATACCTATCACTGAATTTACTTACTTACTAAAATAATTTAAACAAATTTTTATACTATAAAACGTAACTATTCGTGTAGTATAAGTAACAATATCATACATCTAGTTGGAACACGAAACCATAAAAAGTATACTACGAATAAGTTCGCAACCGCAACGAATGCAGAAAACATTTGTTTAGTCTATTTGCCACATTGTTGGATACAGGGCAAAGTTTTACAACCCATAAAATACTTTTTATGCGCGTAAATGAAATCAAAACCCTGAAAGTTTCAATGAAATGTGTATAAACCTGTAAAGTAGGCTTTTTATTTATGATTAATTACGACACATAAACTAGCAAAGGTTAATTAAAATAAATAAAGGACTCTAGAGACTAGGCTGTTTATCTTAATATATACAAATTACGTGTACGTTTTATTCGCGATGGACTCCTAAACTACTTAACCGATTTCAATCAAATTTGCACACCGTGTGCAGTTTAATTCAACTTGAAAGATAGTGAGCTTACATCTCAATTTATCATAAAAAAAATACCACCCGAGCAAAGCCGAAACAGGCAGATAGTATGATTATAAGAATGTAAAACAAATACATATGCATACTAGTACTTTTATCCCTATTCAAAATATAATATGCCGATTTTCACGTCCAAATAGTATACCGACTACAATAAATTTTAGCATAGAAATAGATTGACATTGGGAAATGGCATATTTACAATAACTAACATATTTTTTACTAATATCTTAACGAGTTTCAACAAGAGAGTCACCCACTTACATTTTATTAAGCGGTTGAGCTTTGGGCAACTTAACTTAAGATTAACAGTAATTCAAAGTTATATTTTTTATATGATATTGGAAGGGAATGCAAAAACAAGCAGATGGTTTTCCTGATGGTAAGAAATTCTCGCCGCCTAGAGACACCAAAGGTGGTAATGATGCGTTGCCAATCTGAGGCCAGGATGTTAGGCCATGAGCAAAAGTAAGTTTACCGGCTACCTTATTCTCTGGACCGGAACACGTCAACGGCAAGCCCTGACGTTATGGCGGCAGGAACAGGTAAGGCGGTGGTAGCAAGCGGGGTGAGTCGCTGCGAAACTCTAGCACCTAGTCAGATATCACGGTGTTAGCTTATGCTCGCCTTTTACCTGCTACCTGGCAGGAAGGCAGATGGTCTACTTTGTAAAGAAGCCCGGACCAATACAGGGTAAATTTCCTTTCAAGTAATGTTTAAAAATATGTTATTTTTGCATAAACACGAAATCATAAAAATACACCCGATAAAATACAATAAACTCCAACCGCCACAATTATACAATTTAGTCTGTTTGTTACATTGTTGGATACAGGGCAAAGTTTTACAACTCATAAAATACTGTTTTATACACGTAAATGAAATCAAAAAAAATTCATGAAAGTTTCGAAAGTAATGTGCATAAACTTCTTACTATCTTATCAGTTAACTAGCGGCCCACCCCGGCTTCAAACGATTATGAATACATATAAACCTTCCTCTTCAATCACTTAATCTATTAATAAAACCGCATCAAAATCCGTTGCGTAGCTTTAAGGATTTAAAAATACAAAGGGACAAAGGCACATAGGGACATAGTGACAAAGGAAGCAACTTTGTTTTTTACTATGTTGTGATGATGATATGGACTAGCACTCATAGACAAAAATTAAATCTGGGATTCACGTTATGATTTGATAGAATAAATGAAAATAATTAAATCATACTCTGAATCACAGTTATTACCTACATAAACTATAATGTTAACTCAAACCTTGGAATACTTAAGTCTATTTTATTAATAAGACGCTATCCGTCTTATAAATGAACAAGGACTAACGTAGAAGTAAAATTGAGTAAGAATTATAGTCTGTATCAAATTGTAAAATCTTTAATTTTGATACCAGGTTGAACCTTGGAGTACTTTACTCTCTGTTTATTAGTAAGACGGAAAAGTGTAATACTTGATGTTAATACTCATTTTATATAACGATATATAAAATGATATACTAATATTTAATAATAGTATTTGTCAATTAAGATAGTATAGTAGACAAAGAGTGACGAGCGTATTTTTTATGATAGAAAATAGCTAACAATTACACATCTTATCTGTTGATCGTAATGACATCCGTGGCCTATAGACATTATAAACCTTGTAGGTGTGTTTCTGTCCTAAGACTGGGATGTTACTTATTAAGCTTAATGGGAAGTGTCTTGGCTACCTTACCATCTGGAATCGAATCATGACTATGTCAATTATGGAGGCAGAAATAGGTATAGTAGAACTATTTGAATTATGCGCATCGGTTATATTCGTCAAGCTTCGGAAATCCGAATGTATTTCAAAGATATCTGTTTATAGAGTTGTTATTACATAAATAGTCATTTCGCTTAAATTTAGATTAGGTCAGCCAATTTAAAAATAAAAATATAAAGTGTGAAAAGAGTAAAAACTGTAAAGCCGAAGCACATAATTTAAATAGCAGTAGGTACTATAAGATGGTAGATCCCCACCCGGGCAAGTTACTGTACAGGACGGTACCACAAGTAAGTAAATAATTAACATACCGATTCATTTCTAGTGTCGAAGTATGAAAATTTATAAAACATTTAATATGCTACATAATATTTTATACATCATATTACGATTTACAGGAGAATATTTATATGAAGACATAAAAATGTAAAACACACACGTGAAAGTACAATGAGGTCACAATGTTGGTTCAAAGACAAAGTTTTACAACCCATAAAATATTATTTTGATACATAATATCAAGTTTGAATTTAATATTTTAGTTTGTTCTTCGACATATTTTTTATGTCATACTATCTAACAAGACAAACTTTGTTCGCCCTGCATCGACCAATAATTTCAGTGTGTATAGGAAAATGCTGTTATTATATATTTTTTTGTTTTCCTTTTTTCTTATTTTTAAAGTTTCTCTGTACTCCTGCAAAACCAAAATTACTCAAATCAGACCAGGCTTGTTTATTTTTAGTGACAAACGAATACAATTTAAATTTTATATACACAGATGTTTTTTCTGGTTTTTGTGTAAGTTTTTTTTTATACATAGATTTCCTAAGGTTACCTGGTTGGTTAAGGTAACCTGTTATGTCTTCGTCAGATCATACCATACTCACGCTTCGCTCTGGAGTTCCAGTTCCATCTATTATGTATTTAGGAGACAGTTTTCTCTTCCGTCCGTTCGTTATTTTATTGACGTATTACGAAGCGTAAATAATACTAGCTGTGTACCCGCGTCTTCGTTTGTCGTCGTAAAATATTTCAGACAGCAGCTTTGTAATTTTCTAAAAAAAATGTTGCTCGGGATTGGATATGTGCCCGGTTGGCGATAGGCTTGCCACCTATCACATTCTGAGACTTAATGTTTTCGGCTAGTCGTGGGTGCCCTGGTTGTGTCTCTGCCTATCTCTTCAGAGATATGGGCGTGAAGATACTATTTTCGTATAAACTTCATCGTCCTTAGGTTGTTATTTTTTTTGTTGAACTTCACTTCATGCATATCAAATTCCATTAAAATCGATTTAGCGGTTAAGCTATAAAAGCTTAAAAGTTAGATTTTTGCAATATAAAACATGGATATACATATTGTTAACCTTCAAAGAGGGACAGAGGCTCGTGAAAGGGTAAAACATTTTTATCACTTTATTTGAAGACAACAAGGTACACCATTTCAGAACTTCCAATCCTTGTAAATATTTTTTTCTCATTTGTTTAAATTACATTGCGTAGTTTTTTTTTAAACTGAGTCAAAAAATGTTACGGGCAGTTTGCCCGCGACCGCAATATGTCGCTCTGTTTACTGCCCATACAACACTGTGGCTCCGGAATAAAGTTTAACAACCCATTAAATGTTGTTTCTAGTAGAGATATTTTACATTACACGAAATGAGTGTTCAATAGCTAAAATAATAAAGACCAATTAATGAAATACTTATAATTCTATAAAAAGGTTTTAAAATGGAAATCGATAGTGAGAACCGTTTCATTTTTAAAACAGGTCTTAATTCCACGGGACCATATTAGTTTTATCATGATCTGTGAAAGGGTTTTTAATTAATACTTAACTAGCGGCCCGCCCCGATTTTGCACGGTTATGAAATATACATATAAACCTTCCTCTTTAAACACTTTATCTATTAAAAAAACCGAATCAAAATCCGTTGCGTAGTTTGAAAGATTTAAGCATACAAAGGGACTCCTTTGCTCCTTTATGGAACAAACAGCCTCCGTACAATCAACAAATAACTATTTTTCTTAATCTCAAAGAATCAGAATTAAAAAATAGTTGACCGCCTCGTTGGTCGAGTGGCTAGCGTATACGCCTAACTAAATCGACTAACCGCGAGGCCCCCAGATCTGGTATCTATTAAAGTATTTCTATGTATTAGTATCGTTGACTAGCACCCATAACACAAGCATGTAATTTGCTTACTCTGGGATTAGATTCAATTTGCTCAACTTGTCCAGGGATATTTATTTATTATTATGTTCCAGAAAAACACAAGTTTTCTCACTTCTCCAACAGACATTAAAAACTAGTATCAAAATATTTTAGACCTTTCTTATTAATACAAATTACTTGATGTAAAACTCCCTTATTTTATTACGTAAGTACTTTTTTGGAAACTGAATTAAAAATGTAGGATACGGGCAAGTTGCTCGCGCCCGCGTAAATGTTTATTGCGCTTGCAACACTGTTGGGTTATGTACAAAGTTTAACCACCCATAAAATTTTTATTATTAGTGTTTAACACTTAATGAAATAAAGATTCGAAAACAAAATAAATGGGGAACGTACTGTTACGTCATATTAATGTTACGTCTCTAAAAATCATTTTCGGATTATGTGTTTAAAAGTTGGTGAAAATGTCATTTTGCCATGTTTTTACTTCGTATTCAAATATTCAACTTTTCATATTAATCAACAATTGTTTATTGTAATAAAAAAATATTAATTATATCTCATTATTATTATTATTATCGCCTCTGTGGTCTAGCGGTCCGGCGTCGGCTTTTACTTCTTGAGGTCTCGGGTCCGCTAGGTCGGGCCACAAAAAAAAAAGAAAATTGGTGTGTAAAAAAGTAAGGAATTTATCAAATCAAAGAGTCGAACTCCATTATAATCTGTCTAGTAATTTCTTGTTTACGCGGTAATAATCACATACGTAAATAGTGAGATAAGAATTATGAAATTGTGTTTTTTCTTTATTTACTGCACAGATTTTTTTACACGCATTACAAAATTGTAAAAAAATCTGTCAAATCAACAAATTTATTCAAAGTCAATTTTAAAGTATTTTACTTAGTTTTTAAAATTATTCCTGTGATAATTACATATTATTCCCATAATATTCCATTTCATTTATTTTTTCTTAACCCGACAACAAGCAAAAGCATATCTTTAAAGATTTTCACAAAAACAATGCATTAATATTAAAAGTGCATTTACGTATAAATTGCATTCATCTACAAACACAATATCTTCAAAAGCTTTCAGAAGTAAGGTACACCGTCACAAAATGATAACTTATTTCATAATAATTACCCAAGTTAACTACTAAAACGGAGACACTTTCTCAAACTTTCTTAAATAATTATACTTTTAATAACAAAGTATAACAACAATGTAGAAGTTGAAAATTAATTTAATTTTCTAGCATCCATCTTACTCTATGGAAACAAATACAACTTCGTTTGAAGAAATTGTTGACTATAATACAGCAACTGTAATCAAAACTTTATGAAAGCTCGCTGTGATATGATCCTTTTATGGCGGTGAAATTATACCGTTTAAATGTATTTTTACTTAGCCTGAAATGAGAAGTTCCGTCTAGAAAATTGTGTTGCGGAAATCAGGATTTCACTTTATTTTATATTTAACAAGAGGTGGTATTTTTGAGACGACACAAGCTATGTTTCACTACAAAAAAAGAGGATATTTTTTTATTAGGAAAGATATACGATTCCAAGTCGGTTTCATATAAATTTTAACACCATCCGAGTAATGGTTTTCGAGTTATACTTAATAGTGAATATTTATATCGCTTGCCACTTGCAATTCGAATAGTCAACGATGTAGTCGTCAACATGCAATAAAAAATGTTTACATTATTAAGTATAACTCAAAAACCAATAGAAGGATGTTGATAAAATTTATGTCGGAAGCAAATTATTCCCATATCTTTCGCAAAAAGAATTATCATACAACGTGAAATAGTTGACTTGGTTTTTGCTGTTTTTCTGAGCTTAATTATTGCAAGCGGCTTTCGTACTTGCCTGCTTATCTTCACGCCACTCAATACTCTCTAACTGTGACGTTAGAGACTTGGCTTCTTTTGTATAAAACAGAAATAAGGATTTTAAATAAAATTTAATCTGAAAACATATATTTAAAAAAAATATTAAAGATTTAGAATTATTAATTATTTACTTTAGAATAAAAAGAGTGTCGGAACATTCACCTTTTTAGAATTAATACTCTTCATTGTCTGCTCTTGCAGGAATTCCATTGTATACATACTTTTCAAATAGACCACACTTTATTTTACACTTTGTAGGTCTGCAGCTAACAAGGAAATGCTGAACTTTAAAAATAAAGGAGATTTACTTCTGAGATCTTTACTTGAAAAACACTGACGTAGGTGACACCGGTTGGCTCAATTGTAATATCAAGTGTGAAATAAAGTGTATTGTGGAAATGTACAAGTGTCATTTGAAAAGAAGATATGTTTTAATATTTTATCTATTTAGTAATTAAGCATTTCAAAATATTTCATAAAGATTTTGTCAAATGACAAATAAACGCAAATATTTTTACCTACTCTAAAAAGGAAGATTCAATTCGACTATTACTTTTTTTATGTTTATTACGCGATGACTTGGCCAATAATTAAACAATTTTGGTGGTTATTTTTAGAAAGAAAATTCTTGATTTCGAATTGGTCCTAGATTCATTTCATCATTATCCGACCGGTTTTTGAGTAATAATAATTCATATTTTTTGTTTATTTTAATAACCTCATTAATTATCATTTTATTCTAGTATAACTCAAAAACTGCTAGTACGATGTTGATAAAATTTATGTGAGAATATTTCGGAACAATTTTTTATCTTTTCGAAAAAAAGTTATCAAGTCTCGACGTGTTACGTAATGAAATAGTTAAAATTGATTTTTGCAGTTTTACTGAGCTTATTGGGTTCGTATTATTAGTACAGATTGAATGTTGTATAATAAAAGTTAAAGAATGCCTCCATAAATATACTAAACCATATACTTAATTACCTGAAGGCCGGAGAATATTTTGGTAGTGGCTTCGATACGAAACAAGCTCATTAAGTCAAGTTTTAAACATTTGCGTGCGGCTCTGGAATAAGTGAGGGTCATTCGGCTTTTAATAATTGTTGTGCCTTTTCCACATCACGCAATCGCGTGAGGTGGCGAAAGAAACTTCATAGAACTTTCTGGAAAAGTTTTTCAATTTTTATTCAAAGCTAACGCATACTAGCAAAGCGGTGAGAAAACGTGATATGTTTCTTTAGCTTGAAAATCTTTCGATTTCAAACAGGCATTGTTATAGCCCTAAAAATAAAAGTGTCTTCACAGCAGTGTCCTTGAAGAGGCAGGTAGAAGTACAACCAGGACTAGCCAAGTCCTACAACGTAATAGGTGTCACTTTTGTTTGGGTATTTTTTGGGATTGGGTAGTTACCCAATCCCAAAAAATTGGAAATGTTAGATGTTTAATTTTTTATTAAAAACAACGTACTTATTTAGAAAACTAACTAAAAAATCTGGAAAAAACAAAAAAATATTTAACCTTATAGGGTAGCTTTCATGTTGGTACGAGAGAACCTGTCGTTTTAAGGCACTATTAATGCTAGGACACTATCTTATGGTCGGGATCTTAGGCCATTTATGCATGTCTAGCAGTTACCCTAAACATCGACAGACGACTACAACGACGACAGCAAACACTAACGTCATAGTGGCAGAAACAGTCATGGCGGTGGTCAATTCTGGCAAGCTACTGAACTCTGTCATTTACTTATTTTTCTAGTAAAGTTTTTCGTTTTTTTATTACCAACAAAACTAGCTGACCCTACAGGCGTTGTCCTCTCTTGACTATGGATTTTAATTATTAAATTTTCTACTTACATTTTTTTCTTTCATTAAGGAACTTTCTTCTAGCCAGGAGTTACCACAATAAAAAAAAGGTAACTAAAAGTCTCACAATCCCTTGAAAGCTATGATCAAGAGAAATGGAGATTCATTTTTAACCGAACTAAAAAATAAGATTATCAATTCAACTGTATGTTTTTTATGTGTTTATGACGCAATTGCTCGGCCAGCGATGAAAAGATTTTAATGGTTATTTTTCGGGAAGGTAGGTTAAGACCTACCTTCCCAATTATGTTCCCATAAACATTTCCTATACTGTTGAATCGTCGAGGTACTATAAAAATTGATTCATTGAATATAAATAAAAAACTAGTCCGATCTTGATCAAATTCATGCGATATCACATCAAAATCATAAGAAACCTTCAAAAAAACATCAAATCGCAGTGTTTATAAAACTGTAATCAGTTTTTTGAAATTTTTCTAAGCTTAAATTAAAAAAAAGCTGAGCTTAAATTATTTTTTATATTAGCCATAAAGCTTTTCCAAATATGTGCTAAAACATTTAAACAATGTTCAATACATCTAATAAAATATATTTGTACAAAAAGTATGATGTATCAAATGACTTATTTTTAACATCATGGCACATTTGATCACTTAATTTCTATAACCCTAAACTTTTCCTAAGCCGACAGGTTAAATACAAGATTTTTTTATATGAACATCTATTATTAGATGTAGATACTGAACATTGTCTAATAACATTTCGACTTATTTATCAAGCCTTATGCGTTTTTTTTTTCTAAAAAAACCTAGTCTGCGTCATCATCTGCCTGAAGTTTATCAAAAAAAGCCTAAAATAAAGGTAGCCTTAGTTACTCATTATAACATTAGCCACTTGCCCAACAAAAAAAAATTAAAATGAATATTTTCAATTTTCTAATAAAAATAACGTTAGCTGGGATTGGATATGCACCCGGTTAGCGATAGGCTTGCCACCTATCACATTGTGGGGCTTAATGTCTCCGGCTAGTCATGGGTTCCCTGGTTGTGCTTCTTCCTACCCCTTCGGAGATATTGGCGTAAAGATGCTTACTTACTTTTACTTGCCTACGAAAATCCCATCCACATCTGTCCAGCTATTTCAGAGATTAGTGGGAAAATTGTAAAAAAGTTTTTTGGTATATGTACAATACAATAACTCTTTATTGTCCACCAAATACAGAAAACCACAATTACATTAAACAAAACTTAAATTTAAATCTGCACAAAGCCAGCCTTATCGCCAAGTCAGCGATTTCTCCCAGGCAATCCTAAAGTAAGGAACAAGATTTACCGAGATACTATGAAATGGTGCTCCTAAAAACAAAAAAAAGCATCTAATACTGTACAAGCAAAAACCTGTCTTAATTATAGGTATTTGAATTTAGAACAAGCAAGAAAAGTCAAATACATATAGTATGTAAGAGTGGTTACAAACAATACAAACAGAGACACTAAAATTTTATTTATTTGTATCATTTGCATAGGCAATATTAAATTAGACAATATTATTAAACTAAATGGTGGAATCTGAAGTATTCCACTAGCAACCCATTACATTCCTACACTGTTAGCATTCTGAAGATAACTTATTTAGTAATGCTCTTCTTCCAAGTTACAAGAAAAAGAAAATTTTCTTATTCATTTAGTTAACCCATAATCTCCGACTTCGCTGGTTATAAATGGAGGCTACGAGGTCAATTACTGCTTTAATTGTCTTTTTTATTTTTTTTTTAATTTGGAAAATGCATCCCAAGCATTGTAAAAGTGTACAAATTAAAATGTTTATTTAATTTTAATATATAATGCCAGATATTTGAAGTTTGGAGAAAATGCTTAAATAAAATAAAATCGTTCATTTTAATTTAACTGTAAATCTACATAAATCCGTAGAAAAGCTGAAGCCACCTACTTGACATGGCTTAATGGATCAACAGATTACAACAGCAATAAGCAGGCCGGAAGGCTATTTATTAAAATGTTGCCATATTTATTCGTTAAATTTTATTTAATACGAAAATTAATTATATGGAAATTGAGAACGATGAGTAAAAACAACCGAGATTTAGTATATTTTAATGTAACTAGATGTTTTTATATTTACAAGTTACTGTGGGTGACATATTTAACTTATTCTCTCTTTATATTTAGGGTAAAAACTTAATATGTCTTTCTTCGGAAATTGTACTTATATAAAAATTGTAAAGTATGTTGAAGGTGTTTGCAAAGGTAATTGAAACACTATTGATTGATTAATAACGGCGTCAGACTTCTTAAGGTCCCGGGTTCGATTACCGGGTTTTCAAACGAAAAACTAGAAAATGCATATTTTAAATCTTCTTATATATAAAATTCTCGTGTCACAATGTTAGTCTGCATACTCCTCCGAAACGGCTTGACCGGTTCCTCTGAAATTTGGTAAGCATATTGGGTAGGTCTGAGAATCGGCTAACATCTATTTTTCATACCCCTAAGTGATAAGGGTGACTCACCCCAATTTTTTTAAATAAATCACATTAAAAATATAGCAGAACAACGTCTGCGGGGTCAGCTAGTTTTCTTATAAATTTAATGATGCCGGGATTGGATATGTGCCCGGTTGGCGATAGGCTTGTCACCTATCAAATTGTGGGACTTAGTGTCTTCGGCTAATCGTCTTTGGCCTGGTTGTGCCTCTACCTACCTCTTCGGGGATATGGGCGTGAAGATACTAATTAAAACAGGTCACTGATACCTTCTAAAAACAGGAATGTAGTAACTTAAACCAAATACGTGGCCTGAACCAAAAACGTTAATGGCACTCTGCCAACATGGAACTGGCTTGTTTAACCTTTTGCGTAAACTTATAGAAAGCTATTTTACAAGCTTTTATTTAACTTGCTACGTACCTAATAATATGTATATTTATTTGAGTGGAATCTGCCAAGTTTAATTTCATCCTCTTCCAGGTTACAGGTTGACCTGAGTTTAGCATGCATATGTACATCTGATGAAAATTTTCTTCTTTCTTTCTTTAGGTTTTGGCATTCACGTTAGTATTTAGCCATTAGTCAAGTAGTAATTTGCATCAAAATTTATATCAATTTAAATTTATTATAATTAGTCATCAGTCATAAGTCGTCAGTAAGTCATGTCAGACTCTTGGGTAAAACGGTGGCCTTTTTACACAAGCTCATGTAATGAGTTTTGGCGGCAACGAGGAAATATACGATACGCTAATTTCTTCATGATTATTTCATTTGTGCACTTTCACTGAACAAAATTGTACAAAATGCCACCAAAATTATCTAATTTCACTCAATATTAACACGAAATTCAATAATTATGAAAAAACTTCGACCATCTTTTGTCTCGATGGCGCTAAAACTATCTGATGAAAATGCGAAATGATTATGACGTGATGATTGAGCAGATAATGGAATCGGAAGGTGTATATAGGCACTCCTAAAACTCCTAACATCCTACCGCGTTTGAGCCTATTTGATAGATACAATTTCTTCTCAAGTCTACTGCTGTCTTTACAAATGAAAACTTGTCAAAAAATCTACGTTTTGTGTAACTTATTATAGTTATATTCTTACATAAAGTCCCTAAAATTTCAAATATTTTCTTTCACTAAAGTTAATTCAAACAAATAATTAAAAAACACAACTAAAATTATTATTAAAATCTTATTGTTA
>NJDC01004344.1:174873-191282 GCA_002245475.1 Calephelis virginiensis
CGTTCCTCCACTTTACGAGTGTTATTATGTCCGTAATTTTAAGCAACAAAACTTATGACTTCAAATATTACAGTCCGTAAATCACATACTTAGTTAAAAAAATAAAAAAAAGGAAACGGACTACGCGCTAAAGAATTTTTGTCAAATTTACATTTTGTTGTTTACATTGTGTTTAGCCCTCTCTTACGGGAATTCACTCTGTAAACGGGATAAAAAGTATTGTATGACTTTCCACAGGACATAAAATACCTACCTGTCAAATTTCGTTATGATCGGTTCAGTAGATTCGGCCGAAATCGCCGTCGGGGTATAAACAGATAGACAGATAAAAAATCTACAAATGCCTTTTTTTTAAATCTTTAATATACAAAATTCACTCTTCTACAAATTTATTATAATTATAGATGATGGATTGATGGACAGATAGATAAATCAAAAATTTCCATATCTTGTTTTAGGAATACCGTTAGGGTACTTTCTATCAAACTAAATTAAATTTTTATAATTTAATATTAGTATAACTGCAAAAAAGCGAGTCTAATTTCATTAAGCTAATGTATGCTAAAATACGTCAGCAATAAGTATACTGTTTTTTTCATACAAAGCAATTATGGATCTTGGCGACAAAAATACACAAGATTAACATTAATATGCTTTATAAGACTAGTGTTTCCAAAACACAATTCATTTCACTTTGCTCGATAGAAAAAAATCAAAAAGTTAACCCTTTTTTGAAAGCAAAACCCAACTGTCTACTTCAATTATGAAAATATCGACACCAGATTTAACATAAACATAGATAAGTATTATACCTAAAATATAACTGTTTCAGTTTTTATATTTTTTTTCAAATTACTTTCATAGTGTCAAAAATAGTGATTTGGCGCTTAAGACATTTACTTTAGAGCGCAATATTTCATAGTAATCATGGAACGGGGGAGTGCGCTGATTGGCTCTTCTGGCTAACTAAGTATGGGGCCTTAAAAACAACAATTAGTGAACAAGAAATAAATAAAGTTTAACTAGTATGAAGTTATACTTCATGTATAACTTAGTAACCAAATGTCAGATCTTGATCTATATGATATGATCATGACCACTTTTTAATCATGACCTATCGCAAATAAAATAATTGGTATAGTAGTCTCGAAAAAATATAAAGATGTGAGACTAAGAACCTTCGCCTTTTTGGAGTCGCTTGAAAACGACAAAAAATTAAAATTTACAGCAAAATTTACTATTTTTTAATAGTTTACGAACTAATAAATTTATTATATAGAAAAATGTACGACTTAATATACCCACTCCACGCTGCTAACCGGAAAATGTTAATTTAATGAAGAGTTTAGTTATAAAAATGCTAGTTTGTTTCACTGCTAACGGTTTATAAAGTTTCACTGATTAATGTTTGATAAAAATTTCTAATTTTTTCTAAACTTAAAAGTTATCTCGATTGCTCACGTGAATTTAAAACGAGAATTGTAAGAAATTTTCTATATTTTTTTTTCAATTTTTATTCAAAACCCTCACTGAATGACGACAAAAGTTAACGTATCCGTAGCGCGAACATCTTCTAAATTCAAAAAATTAAGTCAAACTCGACCATCGTTAATCGTGAGAAGTTATTTATATAAACCAGCAACAACGACTCCCTTGTTTTTAACAGATAGCCTTATATAGACACATTCATGTTACTGGTGTGTTATGAAAACCATCTGCTTTCTCCCTATTTCGTAACTTAAAAAATTTTCTCGGTACCTATTATAAACCTCTGTGGACTCGCGATCTGATGACTAGACTTTATGATGGTTCTGGGTCCGATTTCTGGATCGGGCAAAAACGGAAAAGTGTTTTTTTGAAATTCTAATAAAAAAATACATTGCCAGGAATTGGATATGTGCTCGATTGGCGATAGGCTTCCTATCACATTGTGGCACTTTTAGAATCGTGGGCTAGTCATGAGTGCTCTGATAGTGATATATCTTTTGGGAATGTATTTTTTTTATGACATTGGAAGGCAAACAAGCAGACTTATTTCCTAATGGTAAGAAATTCTCGCCTCCTAGAGACATCAAAGGTGGTAATGGTGCGTTGGCAACCTTAGGCCGGGATGTTAGGCCTCAAGCAAAAGTAAGTTTACAGGCTACCTTACCCTCCGAACCGGAACACGTCATGACGTTATGGCGGCAGGAATAGGTAAGGCGGTGGTACCAATCCGGGTGAGTTGTTGCGAAACTCTATCACCTAGACAGATGTCACGGTGCTAGTGACGGCAAGCCTATGCTCGCCTTTTACGAGCTGCCTGGCACAGCAAGGCAGATCGACTATTCTACTAAGGAGCCCGGACCAACACGGGGAATGTATACTTTGGGGATATCAAAATGCTTTGATCAGTTGAAAGTATAATGTCTTCTTCTTCTTTTATAAATATGGCTTTCGATCGCTTTTCACGACTACTTTGCGAATGTCAAGTTAGTTAATTCTTATACAATATACAGTCATTAGTCACTATGTACAAAGTCATGTCAGGTCAGGGTCTTGAGTAAAGCGTTGGCTTCGTTACTCAAGCTCATCTAGTGAGATTTGACGGCAGCGAGGAAATAGGCGAAACACTAATTTCTTCGTGATTATTTCGTTTGTGCACTTTCACTGAACAAAATTAATCTAATTCCCACCTAAATTAACCAATTTCACTCAATATAAACACGAAATTCAATAATAATAAAAAAATACGACCACCTTCATTCACGATCGCGCTAAAACTCCAAGTATAATGTCATCAGTAATATCAAAATCACTGGGCGTTAATTTAAAATAATACCGCAGGTATCACTACGTCAGTGACGAAACAGCCACACGTCACATTTAATTTATAAGCTGACAATGACACAGGTCCAACAAAATTTAATATTCTGCAAAAAATGTGTGTAATGTTGTATCTGTTGGCATTTTGTTTTTGTTAATAAATTGCTTTTTTTAATATTTAAAATGGGTGGAATATATTTCGTAGCCTACGTACATTCTAATTTATTGATAGTGTTCTTGGTTATTGTGTTTTTCGGCGATCCTGCAGGAATGGAAATATGGCAATGTCAATCACAAAAGCAGGAATAATTAAGGACGTTGTTCTCAAACTTTTATAACCTAATGTAGCCGCGTTCTGATCCAATGGTAGTTTTAGTGCTAATAATATAATAAATGCAGAAGTTTGTATGTTTGTTTGTTACCCCTTCGGGCCATCCATAAATTACGTCACGCGAATTTTAGAACTTTTTGACCCCTCCCCCCCCTCCTTGTCACAGGTTGTCACATTTTTAGTACCCCGTCACCCCTAATGTGACGTCACAAATTTTTCAAACTTATGCATGTATCTAAAAATAATCAAAAGAAAACAGTTATTTTCATTTTTTTCTTTCTTATTTCTTCTTCTTCTTCTTCTTCTTCTATCTTTAATAAAATCAACATAAAGTCAAATATTTCTGAAAGTCGGATAGGGCTGATTTATACCCTTACCATTCAAAGCTCGTAAATTTTAGTGTCTCACTTGCATTACAACATGGCTCTAGGAATCCAATATTGTTACGGAAGAGATAATCTTATAGCGAGAGTGCGAAATTATTAATTAATATAGATTAAGAATTATCTATTCAAAGTTTTTTGTTCACATATAAATGTTCACATGTTCACATGTAAATGTGTTCTAGTATTTTAAAATGTGACGTCACAAGGCTTCCGATCCCCCCTGCCCCTTGTCACATAATGTCACATTAAGATGATACCCTCCCCCCCACTTAACGTGTGACGTAATTTATGGATGGCCCCTTCTCGCAAAAAATACAGAACCAATTTTCATGAAATTAGGCACACGGATTAAAACATAGGATAGCCTTTATCCCTAAATAATGTTTCTGTGAGATCATTAACCACAAAGGCAACGATGCGGGCAACAGCTAGTATTTTATAGACCCATCACACGTGCCTCGTGAGTCATGTAAGTTGTATATGAATTAAATTTTCTATTCTATTCTATTCTTCTCTAGTAATATTTTATTGGTGTTTACTATTTGTCTTTAAGTGACTCCAAAAAGGAGGAGGTTCTGAATTGGATTATTTGTTTTTTTTATTTATTTTTTATTTTATGTTACGCGAATACTCGGCCGATTATATTACCGATTTTTTTGTTATATTTTAGAGATAGGTCATTATCCGAAGCGGCCCCATTTTAGAATTTCTATGATCCGTTTAATGGTTTTTGAGTTATGCTTTGAGTGCAAATTTTTCACTAACCTTAATGACCTCATCATTAGGAAATCATAACGGCAACTTTTTCCCCGTGTTGGTCCGGGCTCCTTTGCATAATAGACCATCTGACTTTCTGCCAGGTAGCTCGTAAAAGGCTAGCATAGGCTTAACGTCACTAACACCGTGACATCTGACTAGGTGGTAAAGTTTCACAGCGACCCACCCGGATTGGTACCACCGCCTTACCTTATTCCTGCCGCCATAACGTCATCACGTATTCTGGTTTGGAGGATAAGGTAGACTGTAAACTTACTTTTGCTTCAGGCTCAGGTTGACAACGCACCATTACCACCTTTGGTGTGTCTATGCGGCGTGAATTTACCACCAGGAAATCCGTCTGCTTGTTTGCCTTCAAAATTCATAAAAAAAATTTAAAAACTGCTATCAAATCGCAATCGCAATTGAAATGGTTGAAGTCAGTTTTGCAGTTTTACTGCGCTTAATTATTCCACCAAAGATGAAGAGCATAAATTCCACAATAAGGTGTATTTATTCATTCAAGCGAAATCATTCATTCACTGTGGTCATAATCAAGTCAAAGTCAAAACATATTTAATTCGTTCGATTCCCGGGTCGGACAACATGAAACATAGAAAATGTGTATTTTCAATTGGACGTAATTAAGCAGATAGGACTCAACCCACATGAACACCAAAATTGAGTGAAACATATTAAAGAGGTCGTAAAGCTCTATACTTTCGTTTAGTAAAAGATTCTACAGAATAACAAAGCTATGGCATTTGTATAATCAGTAGATACCAACCCATATAGTATATGGCCAGTACATATAATTAGAAATGTATAAATTTCAGTCAATTATCTCAAAACTAGTTATATGTGGATTGGATCCTTTCTGCTTAACTACATCCAATTGTCTAATGAAAATAACTTGCCTTGGATAGGAAATGTGCCCCGTTGGCCTTAGGCTTGCCATCTATCACATTGTGGGACTTAGTCTCTTTGGCTAGTCGTGGGTGCCCTGGCTGTCCCTTTGCCTACTTTTTCGTGGATGTAACATAGCACTCTGTTTAAGATTCACCTATGAATATAATAAATGCGAAAGTTTGTGGTGAATGGATGTTTGTTACTTTTTCACTCAAAAACTACTGAACGGATTTGATGAAACTTTAAAGTAATATATTTTGTAGATGAGAATAAGCAATAGGCTACAATCCCTAAAAAATGTAATTAAGCACTCGAGCGAAGCCGCGAGTCAAACCTAGAATAAAATATAGTTGTCTTGGATAAGATATTTTTTACAGTTCCTATTATTTAATAGCAGAATATCAATACAGAATATATCTGTACAAATTATTATAATGTTACGTTTAGAAACATCACTTGTTTTATTTACAATTTAAAATTAGTATAATGCTACGTTTAGAAACATCACTTGTTTAATTTACAATTTTCGGTATAACGGATCAGGTGATATGATAAATAATAAATGTTCCCGGAAGAACAGTAAGCTTCCAAATTTTAGAACAACTCACAATTTCCGGAAAGCATATTGAAATGACGATCGATTTTCATTGTCTACGTCACGTATAAGCACCATGAAATTTAATAGTAAATACTTAAATCTACATATATTTGAACAAAGCTGTCGAGGCCGACTGGCATAATTAAAAGGTTTACGTGAATCGCATGTCGAATAAAGTAAAATTATACTGGTACACCTCAAAATTTCATTGGAATGCTGAAAATCATGTTATGTTAATTTTTCTCGACTAATTAGGTTTCTGTTCCTGTTTTCGTATGTAAAATAATTGTATGGTAGCTAAAATGAGATTGGGTATTTTATTAGATGTCGTTCGCAAATTGCTCGCAGCTTGCCCGCGATTAGCCCGTGGCTTTCCACTTCCTATCGGATCCTCCTGATCCAATAACCGCTGCAATCGCAATCCAAATAACACTAACCCACAGGACACTACACTACACCGCCGCCGCCGGTCTCGGCGACAAAGATCTCTCTTGTGCACGGTGCCTAGCGCCGAGCGAAGAGCCGCCACTGAATAGTGGTCTATCTCTACTCCATCAAGTCCACCCAGTAACCAGAGCACAGCAACAAGTCGAAGTCCGCTCTCCCAGGAGACAGCCCTTGTTGCTGACGTTGTAGGAAACCGTCCAATAGATCTAAATAATGATGTCTCGGGCTTAGCACTCTGCTTGGCCCACAAAGCCCGGTGAAGTTGTAAAAACCGTGAGGTTGGCAACATAAATATTTAAGTAATATTTTAATATTTAACAATTAAAAAAAACCATGGCTTTCTCATCAGTACAGAACTATTCTTTTCCTGGTTAGAGTAGACAAATATTGAATTTCGGTGTGTTCGATTCGGATTCTAAAATTACATAATAAATATGTAAGTCATTTTAAAGGATAAGCGGTTACTTCTTTAACGGTTCTGAGACCGTCCCATATAAATTTTACCATTTCATCTACGTCAAATTGTAAAGCAGCAAAATCATCGGTCTAAAATCCAAATATAGGGATATGTTAATTTAATGAAGAGTGCCCTCTTTAATACCGCTACACAGTACAAATATTAAAACAGTATGGAAAACTACAAACTTTCAAAATAGCACACTCACACAAACATACGAATCAACGAGCCCCCTAAGGCGATTATCACACGGCACCGCTCACCGCCGCGTCGGGCGGAAGCGAAAAAGAAGATTTGATTTTATTGACATCCGCGGGGATGAATTTAACGTGGTTGTGACCAGTTTGATCAAGGTCACTGGCATAAATGGACACAGAAGTAGCAGCAACAATCTGGCTTTTATGGAGTAAAATGAAAAACATAAAAAGATATTGAATGCATTAATTTCTACGAAACAGAACTCTACGTAAGACATTCATGGCATTATATAAACATTGACTATTCAACAATAAATATGCTAAAATAACATGACAACCTTGTTGCTTCAATATAGTGTAGGTAAGCATTTTATCAACTATGCTTAGTTTGCATACTGTTCTATATTTATACTGTGATTATGTTGCATAGCTGGCACGACTCACAAATACATTGACGCAAAATATTACTATATTTAGCACTTTCCCTATAAATTGTAAAATTATAGGGTTTCCACACCGATTAAAACATTGGTTTTAAATATTGGTTTGCATCCGTGTGGAATGTAGATTTAATCCAAAGTTTGATATGTTTCAAACAAAGTTTCCACCAAGGCTACCTTTGTGGAAGGCGTGATTGGGGTATGATTACAACCGTCTGGATGATGCTTTAGCTATTCTGGCAAACTTAGGCAGTATGGAGAAAATTAAAGTATTGTTTTGAACGATATATAAAGTATCCTTTGTCTAGATCCTGGTTCTAAGTTACCTCCCCGTAAATTTTAAGTAAAATCGGTTTAGACGTTCTTGAGTTACAAATTGTGTACCTAATTAACACGATTTTCTTTTAATTATATAATTATTCTTTAATGAATAAATACTGTGTATCATCATTATTAACTAGCCTATTAACCAGTCGAATCCATACTGATGTTATAAATGCGGTACTCTGTCTGTATGTTGGTTTTTCTCTTCTAAACCGCTGAACCATTTTTGATGAAATTTATATGCGTAGAGCTATAGATCCGATTTCGAATATAGGCTAATTTTTTACTAAAACCCCCAAAGGGCTATAATAGGGAATAAAAGTTTGTATGAAAATCGTAATTCTACGCTGACGAAGTCGCGGGCAAACTGGTGGTCATTAAAAAGCCGAGTTCATAATCAAACGTATAAAGCTTATTTTTGAAGTGAAAACTTCTTTAGCGGCGGTGCGCACTTTTTTTGGACTGGGTAAAAACTTTTAAACTGCCGTCATGACACGTGACCTGAAATTTCGTTTAGACGGCGCAGAGCGCTTGCGCGAATGTTCATGTTGTCATGCTTGTGTACGATAGGGCAATAAATCATTAATGATATCACATAAATGATAGTACTTTCATACTGATAATTAAAGCAATTCGTGCGAAAACTAACCTAACCATTCGAAAATATCAAAAATGTACAACGTTAATATTCAAGTTTTCACTTCTGCAGGCACTCCCGGAGTGCAACCCGATTTTTGCTGTAAACTTACCAAACGTACTAATTACGGGCGGTTAAAAGTTGCCAGTGAATAAAGATGACTCACTTATGCTATAGGTAGAGTAATGTAGCACTCCTGTATTGGGGATAACTACCCTGCCTATTCCTTTTACCAAAGCGTCAGTGCCTTTAACCCCCAACGGATATGTCAGGTTTGACAAGTTTGACGTATCTATGTATATATAGCTTCTTAATTTTTGAGCTGGCCTTTGATTCGGATTTATGTTTGAATCTGACGTGATGATTTTTAGATAATGTAATGTCTAGGTTTTGACGGAGGTTACTAATTTTTTATTAATTTTAGGATTATTTATGTGATAGAACTCTACTTTTCATTGGCAAAGTAAGCACAATACTAGCATAAATATCATGTAGAGTTTGTAAACAAACCGTCATAGGAAAAAACATTGTCTCCTGCTACTGAAATAGTCTAGTACAAAAAGTGTCTTCACGTCCCCATCACCGAAGAGGTAGATAGAGGTGCAACCAGCAAACCCACGACTAGCCGACGGCACCTTAGTATTTTAAACCCATAGAGCGATAGGAAGCAAACCCATCGCTGATTGCTCTTATCTAATCTAGGGCAATTATATTCAAATATGTAAAACATTCTCCTGATGGTCAGACACCACCGTCGCCTGTGGATGTGTCATTATAATTTTAGACTACATACTATTGAATACATACAGAAAACCCCCGCCATAACCTAACGACGTACTAGTAACAACTACGATATCTGTAGGCGACGGCTATCTCTTGCCATCAGCTGTCTGCTAATTCTTTAACCGCCTCGCTGGTCTCGATGTCTGCATTTCCGGGTCTGGGTGTTTATTAAATTTATTCTGGTATCTATTTAAGTATTTCTATGTATTAGAATCATTGACTAACAACACAAGCATATAATTTGGTTACTTTGGGGTTAGATTCAATTTGTGTAACTTGTTCAGGGATGTATATTTATTTATTTATCTTACAAAATAAAAATACAAAGAAAATGAGAACATCTTCCTTTTTGAAAGTTAATAAATAATAAAACATAAATATGTCATTATCAATCATGTCAAAGCTTACACAGACATTTTTGAACTTAGAAGCCGGCCATAATTAATTATAAACAAGAAAGTAATTGCTTTGTTATAAGTTCCTAACTGAATAAAACATAGATTATCCTTTGTGATTGCAGTCTTTGTTACATAATGAGTTTATTTAAACCCAAACCGGAATACGTGGTCTCCGGGGAAGGTCCCAGGAAGGATCGTTGGTCAGTTAAAACGTGGAAAGCATTTGAATAAATTAAGTTGATATATTATTCTCAAAATGTCCACGTTAATTTTAGACTTCCAAATGCCGTAAGGAGAAGATTCGGTTTTAATGGGACGACATTAAGTGTGATTTGACCCTTGATATAATAATATTAATACATGGAACAAAAGCTTTGGACCCCTTTTTACGTAAATTGCGGGAAGAGCATAAAATTTAGCGCAATTATAGTTTATGTCTAGGAGAAGTGCAGAACGCTAATATTTTTCAATAATAATGAGTATAACGTACATTAAATCAAAAAAATAAAACACTGCACATATTATCATGCATTTGACACGTACAAACAAATATATTGATGATAACGATAAAAAATCATATATGGCGCATAAACCATATTCACAAAGTTTGGAAACTAAGTAGTCGGTCTTAATAAATGACGATGGCGTTCTTATCAAAAAGTCATTATTTTAGCCGAACCCAACATTAACTTTTCTTGATTGCAGTTTTTAAAAATAAATGTTTTTATCAAAACAAAAAATGGAAACTATCATATTGAATAAAATGGAGATCCTCCTTTTAAAAATCTATATATACGTGATGCCAAAACTTTGGACTCCTTTTTACGAAAATTGGGCGGACGCATGCATTTGACACACACAAACAAATATATTGATGATAACGGTAAAAGATCACAGATGGCGCAAAGTTTGGAAACAAAGTAGTTGGTCTTGAGAAATGAAGATGGCATTCTTATCAACAATATATTAAAATGTATCATGGTCGAATTTCAACCAATGGGCGACCACTAGTCTATTTTAATTCGTTAATAACCGTTAGAATCTGATATTGAGATATTTTATAAAAAAATAATTTCTGTATAAGACTTATGCTCACAGCGGTTGTTTGGTCCATGTCCTTTATTTAATACCACTTTACTATAGATATACTCTATCTGTGAAAGAAATAATTATGAAAATCAGAATTCTAATTAGAAAGACAGGTAGAAAATGTACAAGTAAATATCTTCACGCCCGTATCCCCGTCAGTTTGGGAAAGGCGCCCGCGGTTAGACCAAGGCATACTTAATTGCACAATGTGATAGGTGATAGACCTATGACCAACCGGGTTCGTACCTAATATCGGGAAACATTTTGATTTGCCCGACCCAGTAATCCATCCCGAGACCCCATCAGCTTAACACCAACAACTGACAACTAGACCACAGGGGCTATAAATTAATCTTTTCATTTTATAATATTGGAAAGCAAACAAGCAGACGAATTTCCTGATGGTAAGAAATCCCCGCCGCCTAGAGACACCAAAGGTGCTAATGGTGCGTTGCCAACCCGAGGCCATGATGTTAGTCCTTGAGCAAAAGTGAGTCTGGCTACCTTACCCTTCGAACCGAAACACGTCATGACGTTATGGCGGCAGGAATAGGTAAGGCGGTGGTACCAATCCGGGTGAGTCGCTGCGAAACTCTACCACCTAGTCAGATGTCACGGTGTTATTGACGGTAAGCCTTTGCTCGCCTCTTACGAGCTGCCTGGCAGGAAGGCAGATGGTCTATTCTTCAAAGGAGCCCGGACCAACACGGGGTTGGTTCTTTAATATTTTATAGATTCCATTATTTTACAATAAAAAAAAGTATCTTTACGTCCATATCTCTAAAGAGGTAGGTAGAGGCACAACCACGACTAGCCGAAGACCTAAGTCCCACTATACGAAAGTGACAAGCATACCGCCAACCAGGCACATAAAAATACACTAAAAAAGTGTTAAAAATATATCCTTCGTCGAATTATGAACTTTGACCGTTTTTTATGACACTTTAAAGTACATTGCTTTATATTGCTATAACAGCATACATTAGTAATTTAACTGAACACATAAACGAGTTTCTTCCGCAATGTATAAACAACCCCTGACAAGAATTGTATAGAGGTACAGTGATTGCTTACGACCACATCGTTCGAGAAACTGCCTCTGCAAATGAACATTTACTAGAGAATAATGAAACAAAAGAATAATATTTAGAAAGCACAGTGTAGAAACAATGGCCAAGTAAGATATCAAACTGTATTTGTATACCTAACATCACACACAGTACACTACACAATGCCTTATGTATGGTTACGTCTTTAAAACTACAGTAAGGATTTTGATGAGGTTTTTTAATAGATACAGTGTGTGTGTTCTACTATAAGTAGACCTTGATCACCAAAAAATAGTTGAAAAACTGAAAAGACATTTAACACCTAGCTGAACTAAAATGTAGAAAATAGTTTTCTGTTACATTTAATCACTGAATTTTTTTATTTGAAATTACAGATGTTTTTCTCTTGTTTCACTTCAGATATTAAAAGTCTTTTTTAGTTTTTTAGCCTACTTCTTTATTTTTATTTACAATATGCAAAAACTAATAAGACCCTAAAAATCAAATTATTTAGTGTCAACGATGGAGCGAGGCTCCATCACAGCGCATTGCGTCGCCGTTGCGTTGCCGCTGCGTCGCTAATCTTATAGTAATCCGCATGTTCCGTTGCAACGACGGAACGCAACGCAGCGGGACAGCAATGGGACGTCACCCGTACAGAATAATTTAATAGATTTTTTTTTTATGATATTGGAAGGCAAACAAGCAGACTGATTTCCTGATGGTAAGAAATTCCCGCCGCCTAGAGACACCAAAGGTGGTAATGGTTCGTTGCCATCCTGAGGCCAGAATATAATGCCTTGAGCAAAAGTAAGTTTACCGGCTACCATACACTCCGAACCGGAACACGTCATGACGTTATGGCGGCAGGAATAGGTAAGGCGGTGGTGCCAATCCGGGTGAGTCGCTGCGAAACTCTACCACCTAGTCAGATGTCACGGTGTTAGTGACGGTAAGCCTTTGCTCGCCTTTTACGAGCTGCCTGGCAGGAAGGCAGATGGTCTATTCTTCAAAGCCACACCCAAACCCAAAAATACAAACATCTAGATATTCGTTCATCACGCTAACCCCTCGACCAACGAGGCAAATTGTTCAAGGATATCATTCTGTAGACATATACATCTAATTATCTTATAAATATAAAACGTCTCGTAACAAATAAACCCTCGGTAGCGACCCTCGTCTGAACACGACAGTCTAACGTCATTGAAGCCTCACCTAGCGATCTGCACTTGACAAAGAGATGTGGTGCCATCCCCGTGGATATAATATAACAGAAACTTCCTTAGATTTCCTGTCTCATCTATATCATCATGACAAATTCTTATTAGACTGTAGACTTGCTTTTTTATGTGACACTCATGTCTCCTGATAGTAACGACTGTGGAATATAGACACCATAGATGTTATAGGATTACCTTTGGCAGGGATGTTAGGCCTAGAACTAGGGACAGGAGTCATAATGACAACAGGAATAGGTAAGACGGTTGATCCTGGGTTAGTTGCTGCACAGAACTTTACTAGCAGTCGTCGAATTGGTAATGTGTATCTTCACGCCCATATCTCCGAAGACAGGCAGAAGGCACAAGCAAAGCACTAACGACTAGCCTAAGACACTGAGTCCCACAAAATGATAGGTGGCAAGCCTATCGCCCACCCTCCACATTCAACGTTATCTTAATTAGAAAATTGAAAATAGGCATACAGTTTTCTATTCTTTTTTGTTGCCCGAGCCGGTGAACAAATTCGGGACTTCAAGAAGTCAAATCCTACACCTGACCGCTAGAACACAGAGGCGTTCTAGTTGGTAATGGTAACCAGGGTTTGCCTACGAGCTGCCAAGCAGTGAGGCAAATGATCCTCTATTCTACTTAGCGGATCTGGAACAAAACGGCGAAAATGGGATGAGAGAGAGGGTAAATTAGGCCTAAACACAACCGGTTAGAGCCAAATTATTTGACTGCCTCGTAGGGCAGAGATAATTTCTCATAGCCCTCCATACCCTTTTCTAGCTTGATTTACAAAACGAAATATCTAGAAGGTGAGCGCAAATTTTGACTAATTACAAAACATAAAAATCTATCTCATCAATCTCCCTACTCTGGGCCTAGGCATCATAAAACCATCAAAGGACGAAGAGGATAAAATTTAACAAATTATTTCATAGTCTTGTCTTAGTCCATGTCCGATGACTAGAATAGCACATCTGCCTTTATGCTAAGCAACTCATAAGAAGCAAACACAGGGTTAATAATGGGTAAAACAAAAGATGGTTGGTATAGTATTGAATAACACGTTTTTCGGGTAAGGCACCACCATCACACCTATTCCGTGTGACTAACATCCTGTCCATAGAACAGCGACACATCTACTAGATCTATACTCTTACCATCAGGAGAGCAGTCTGTGTTCTTCTTTGTAGACCCAACATATAAAAATGTATCGACAATGGCGTAGCTAGGCATGGATGAAGAAGGCCTCCAACTATAGACTGTAAAGAACGTGACAATTTATATTGTTTCCCGAGCTCTTCCTACATTCGTGTTCTGGTCGCGGAGGTGGGTGGTGGGAACGTCAGTTAGGCTTGTCACATTCTGTGTCGTTTGGAGGATTATTTGCCACAACAGTTACACTGCTTACGCGGAATTAGCAAAATAAAGGCTTATTTTACATCTGTTCCTCTAAGTATTAAAATTTCCTGCGCTCTCTGGATATCTTACCTCAGCAATCCATAATGCAAGAAGAAATGCGGAATAGGCACAGACGAAGGGTGGCGTAACGCTATACACGCCTAACACCACTATTACAATATCTTAGTCTTCAATTACACTTCCAATAGTAGCTGGCACTGAAGCACTCAAAACTCATAAACACATAAAAATAACCTTTGGAAACTCCGTTAAATGCTATTCAATTCAGTTCTGGATATGGTCTAGATGTAGTCATATTTGTATTTACAATACTGTTTAGTATTTTATTTAAAAACATGTCAATATAATTGAAAGTTGCATAAAAACCACCTTCAATGTCAATGTTGCCGTCATCGTAAACAAAGAAATACGTGTGTTATTAATGTAATGTAATGTAAAAGCGTTGAAGCGATTGCCAAAAAAAATATAAAAGATCACGTAGTAAGTATACCGTATCAATTGCCTATTTACACAAGACCAGTGGTCGCCCATTGGTCGAAATTCCATAATAAATTTTAATATCTTGTTGATAAGATCGCCATCTATGATCTTTTATCGTTATCATCGATATATTTGTTTGTGTGTGTCAAATGCATGGTAGTGTGAGTAATGTTTTATTTATTGATTTAACGTACTTTATAAGCATTATTATTGAAAAATATTAGCGTTCTGCACTTTTAATCTATCTAATAAAATATTAATTATCAAAACCAGACTTCTCTGTAGGAATTGTGGTCTAACTTGAACAAAACAAAGATACTTCCATGTCGAATGGAGAAACTCCTCCGTTTTTTCATCGATTGCAAAAGTAAGAGACTACAGTTGTACTCACGAAATAATTCCATTTCTACGAATGTTCTATGTTTCGTTTCAACAAATACTCGGTTGCGACCCTCGTCGGAGCTGGACAGTCCGATGTCATTATCGCCTCAACACTATCCATAGCGTGAAGGGATTTTCCTGCATTAAACAACTTGTCCTGTGCTGTCAAAACCCTAAATTAATCTTACTCACGTTTTAGGACACTAGTTTATTACAAGCAACGATAAATTGGTTATGAAATTGTTGTGTATTTTGTAGATGTTCTAAAAGAAAATGGGTGAAACGTTTCTAGAAGTTTTAAAAGTAAGTTATAGAAAATATCAACTTGACACGTCTTGTAAAACTCTTCCCAAATTCATAGTTTATTCTACAGAATCAGAATCAGAATAATCTTTATTCACTTGAACCATACAAGTGGTATTTGTGTGCGTCGCCATTTTTATAAACTACCACAGGATCGGAATCGCGGCTACGTACTGAGAAGATCCGGCGAAAGAAACTCAGCGGGCTTGTCTTTTTTCAATAATAACAGTCACAATATTAACTAAATTAAAAATTCAAATTATAATCTGATTTTAACTTAAATAAAAGGTACAATAAATCACATTACAAATTGCAATGGGAGATTAATATCTCTATCCCCAAGCATGTTCATCTTCCAAATACTCTGAGACCGTATAAGTATACAGTTTTTTTAACTAAACTTAATATTAACCTAGGTTCGATTTTTTACCGGTGTTGACACATATCAACAAATCTCTCGCAACAAAACCAAAAGAGAATAAACACTTTGTCCGTTCAACACGAAACTGTGTGTGATCCTAGACCTGCGATTTTTTGTTCATTTCAAAATTAGTTATTTTTTCTACTTAATTTTGTCACTTTACTATAGGTAAGAAACACTCACACATGCACATCTCAACTGGACAGAAAATAATTTATATTACATGTATCAGTAAAATTAACCTCAGGGGTTAATTTTAAAACAGTTATTAGAAAGGTGTTTTAATTTTGACCTGTATGTGTATGTGTGTGTGCGTGTATGCGTGAGTCCGTGCATGTGTGCGTTCTTTCGTGCGTGCGAGCGTGCATTCTATCTATTCTAGTTTATGCTACATAGGGGACAAGGAAAAGGATAACATTTCTTGAAAATGTAAAAATGATTGCAATCTTGAAAATATTAAAAAAAAGTGTGTGTGTACTTATGTACACGCGTTAGAAGTTATACTTGTTCGGCGTAATAAGATAAAAATCTTTTTAAAAACTAAAATGTTATCTATAGCTAACTTCA
>NJDC01004344.1:202689-221367 GCA_002245475.1 Calephelis virginiensis
GGCTGGATCATTAATTTTGTACCTAGACTGAATAAAAATGATAGCGAATATCTTACCTTGTTATTACACAAGTTTTGCTATTCTATTGGAAAGTTCATAATATACTATCTATATTAATATCAATATTATAAATCCATAAGTCTGTCAGTCAGTCCCTGTCTGTCGCCTTTTCACGATTAAACCGCTGAACTGCTTTTAAAGAAATTTGATATGCATACAGATAAAGATACGGGTTAAAAAACAGGCTTCTTTTTTTCAAAAATCAACCTCCAAAGGACTATAGTAAGAGACAAAAGTTTTTATATCGATTATTTAAAAGTAAGTATCTTCACGCCCATATCCCCGAAGGAGCAGGCAAAGGCACAACCAAGGCACCCACGACTAGCCGAAGACACTAAGTCTCACAATGTGATACGTGGCAAGCCTATCGCCAACCGGGCACATATCTGGTCCCGACCAAATTTTTTTTTTGTTAGAAAATTGGAATCATCACATTTTCCTTTTCTTGCCCGACCCGGGATTTGAACCCGGGACCTCATGACATCAAGTCATACACTTGCAGCGCTAGACCATAGAGGCTGATGAAGTCGCAGGCAATATATCATAAATGTTAAAGTCTGTCTGTTACGTTTTCACATCTAAATTACAGGACATATTTTGATGAAATTTGTGTACAAATAAGGACCCTAGTTGAAACTAAGATTTTTTTTTCAAAATCTTACCCCTAATATTAGACAAAAGTTAGTAAAAAAATCATAAATATTCTACGCTGACGAAGTCGCGAATAAATAGTAGTTCACTGGCAGTATTGTGCTGGGCAGCAAATTTCCCGGGCCAGCCCTTTCTCAATTTCATACCAACAATTTTCTTCAATCCCACCCTCTCTCTGATCTCACTGTTGCAAATAAGGTCAGTGAGCGTAACTCAACAGATTATCCGTAGCGCTCTTATTTCTACGCCATTTATCTTTCTTTCTCGCTTTTACTGACTTTCACTTTCGCTTCCATAAATTCAAATTGTGAAAAACACAAATTTATGCAAAGCGAGTCTTACACCCTGACTCAAAATCTCTATTCACGCTATTCCCTGTGCACATTCTTCTTTCTATATTTACGATGTCCCTACCAACCCTGATAAAAGCACTACCAAGATGTACAATTTTATTCATTTGTTCCAGCAATACGTTGAATTATATGTATAAATAGCTGTTGAATACTTTTCGGTATTAAAACTATCCTATGTGTTAATCCAAGTTACCCTCTGTGTATACCAAATTTCATAAAAATTGATTTAGCAGTTTTTGCGTGAAGGAGTAACAAACAAACAAATATACAAACTTTCGCATTTATAATATTAGAAGGATAGGATTATTTAATGTAATACTTTTAAAAGAAAATAAAATCGATCTAGCAATTCCTGGGAGAGCATAGAGACTTTTCTTAATCAGTAACTTTATTTCACGGCCCCGCACTGGAGCACGTAGTGTTGGACGTCCTCCCGCCCGGTGGACTGATGATCTGGTCAAAGTCGCGGGGAGTCGCTGGATACAAGCGGCTGGTGACCGTAACTTGTGGTGCCCTTTGGGGGAGGCCTATGTCAGGAAGTGGACGTCCTCCAGCTGATGATGATGATAATTTCACAACCAACAAGCTCAACACCACTAAAATTTGTTTGTTAAAAATTTTTGGGCCCACCACTAACACAAAAATTGGCTCCTACTTTTGCACCAAACGCTCAACAGTGTATGAATAAAAAGCCTTTTAAAGTTCTACACTTTTAAATTTTCACTTTACTAAAAGTTGCTAATGGAAAATCTCTAGAGTTGTTCATAAGATGCGTAAGTATTGACGAAGAACCGGATCTATCATAGGGATGATGCAGGTTACTTTATAAAATGTGATATTTTCTCAATGTTTATAGAAACAACTAGGACAGGACTTGACAACTCATTTGAAAAATTCATTCCGGATGAATAGGGCATATGTTTTCGGATGAATGGGGCATATCGGCACGGCTGAATGGGGAATTAAAATAATTCGGATGAAAAATTCGGATGAATGGGGCATAAACCGACTTGACTTCGTCTAAAATTCATACTGATCAGTGGTACGAGTAACTTGTCTCAAAAACCTAGATATTATGTCTAGATTTTTTTTAGGAATTAAGTATTCAAATGGAAACATATAATACATCACTACAAAGTATAAAACAAAGTCGCTTCTTCTGTCCCTATGGCCATTTGTATGCTTAAATCTTTAAAACTACGCAACGGATTTTGATGCGGTTTTTTTCAATAGATTCAAGTGATTGGGGAGAATGGTTTATATGTATATTTTATACTCGTGCGAAGCCGGGGTGGGCCGCTGGTACAACATATACGTAACGTTTAAGTGGAAATTTTCATCCTCACATGTCATTTTGACAACTGGAAGTGAGTTACATTATATTTGTAACCCCTGACGGAAGAAAGGGGTGTTATAGTTTTTGACGTAGGTGTGTGGGTGCTGTGACATATCATAAGTTCTAAGCGAATGGACCTATTTAGATGCGACTTTTGTTTAAAAGATGCAATGATAGAGATTTTTTTGCGACAATACAGACAGGACTTATCAGGGCTGATTATTTTTTTATTGTATGATTATTTAATTCACTTTCATTTTTTTTTATTTGGTAGCTTATTTTTGGATTTTATGATTTTTACTTAACAAAAGATAGTAATATTGTTTCCTATATGAGTGAAAACTACTTTCCATCAATTACGATGAAGACCATGTAAAATGAATAAATAAGAGTACGAAAGGCACCACCTAAAATAAAACTAGGATGATAGTGAATAAGACATGGTTGTGCAGAAAAAAAAGAAAAATTAAAAAAAGATCGTAGCCATATTAAATAAAAGCCACAGACAAAATATCTCAATCGAATGCTTTAGTGTCCGCTGCACGTTGCCAGAAAATACAATCGTTTTTATTTGCAACATGTGGCTGCGCTGCAAAAATTGGAATACACAGAAATTTATACACTACTTTTTATTGGAACTAACAGGAATACCTACAATTTATTTTGATGTTTAAATAAACTAAGCTTAATTCTTTCTTTTAGGCTGGGTTTCACCGACAAATTTAAACACGACTAACGTAAAAAACGCGTTAAACCAATTGACGGATAAAAAATATAGGTACATGTTTTTATTTTTTTGTTTTTTCTATTCATAGATCGAAAATGTTAACGATTCCGGACCGTTTCTCAAAATTTGGCTGGTGCTTTGACGTAACCCTGTAACAATGTTGTTTATACGACATAATACACTATAATTACAAATCACACATTCACAACAAACAAGCAAAACACTAACTAATGTGATAAACGGACTACTTTACCAATATTTTCGATATAGATATTACTTTATTAAGTGATGTAGTTTACCAATGTGAAGATGGAACTGGAATAACAATCAGTCCAAATATAGCGAAGAACGGTCTTTCCTAAGGCAAACAACTGTCCTTAAATGAAAAAATTCCTGAATCCTGCCTCGACCTTTTTGACAGACGCACGTGCACTTGATAGTATTTTTTGACGTGTATTCATAAAATGAATGGAAAAAAGATCAGCCAAGTTGAAAACGGTCATTTGGAAGCTGGCCATATGAAAGACTTACTTCAATCTGAATAAAGTTACGAGCTTCACACAAGACTAGCTTCTTTATCCTTGTGAAAATTAAATTTCTTTACAACTGTATTAAATGAAAAGGGTACATGGCTATTTTATAGCCATCTAGATTTATACGAATGAGTTACTTTAGGATATTGGATAATAGCTGGTTTTGTTGAAAACGAGGAAAGAGGTGTTACAGCTTACTTTGGGGAAAGCCTATGAAATGAAAAGGACCAATTAGTTTAAAAAAATATAATTACCCTAATCATATTTTACAAAACTCCCCTTTAAATGTTCTTTAAAAAAGCCCGCAGTAGCATATAGCTATCTTATAGGGTGACCTCCCTATAACTCCTTTTTATGATGATTAATGGCAGTTTAAAGTAATACATTATTTGCAAAGCTGTTTCATAAACAAGATATTAAATTTTGTCTAAAGAAACACGTTATTCATCACAAGTATTTAATTTTAAATGAAATAGTCCCTGTCACTATTCCATTTCTATGAATAGTTTAGGAGATATCACAGTTTTAAAAGAATGTCACAACATACCAATAAACTTCGCGTGCTTTTTGTGATATAAGTGCAAGGCGGAATCATTACTGATATTTCGTAAAAAAAAAAGATCAATCACGAAATGGCACCTAATGAATTAGTTCGGTTTTTGCACTTTTACTGCGCTTCATTACATTATGTTTTGTTATATTTATAGATATTCTACAACCTACTAAATCTAAAAAACTTGTCGACGTTGACGAAAACATAGGCTGAGTTCACATAGGGCTGAAAATTGGTACAAATATTTGGCGACCATGATAAATGAAATGTGAAATGTACCCATCAATCTCGCCTGCTATGAAATTTATTAAGGTCAAAGGTCGTAAAAAAGTATTTTTTTTTTTCATTTTCTGCCCAAACGGAAAGATAAATCATAAAAAACATTAAACAAAAAGTTTGTAGATCATTCAATTAATCACAAAAAGTTACTTCTTGCTTTTTATCCTACTATTCAAGGTGAAGGAGATATAAATGTGCCTGCAACTATTAACGACCTATCAAACATCTGCAAATTTGCCGATCCATTTAAATATTTAATTTTTTCTGCCTTAAAAATATTAAAATTGCTTGTTGTAATCGAACCATACATGTTTATTCATTACACGTGCGGTTGTTGATCGGTATTGATCGCCTCGTTGGTCTAAGGGTTAGCGTAAACGCCTAACTTCACCGACCAAACGCGAGGCTCGGGTTCGAGTCTCGAAGGGCAGGCATTTGTTTAAAGAATATATGGCCGTATTTTCTGGTCTGAGTGTTTATTAAATTTAAGTTTTTCTATTAGTATCGTTGATATAGTGACACCCATAACACATGAATATAATTTGCTTACTTTGATAGATCTTAAATAGCTGAAGTTACTTTATTTGGACGATTTATACTGAGAGTTATTACGTCTCTAACTTGTGAACAACAATTTTGAAATGCTGCGCTATTGTGGGTAAGTCTAGGTCGAGATGTAAGTCCACGTTGCGAACGTACCACATGCTACCGGTGGGAATACTCAATAACCTGTCCTGTACTACTTGTAACTTTTTAAGGTGGGTCGAGAAGGTATGTATGAAGGCTACATTTGCGTAAGCTAAGATTGGTTTACGTATGTTTTGAACAGTATCAGTTTATTACGAAGTGAAATTCTCTAATTTGTGAACTACAAATCCAATGACTTTGGAAAATTTGCGAAGCAAACTGTAATGTGCAAGCTACTAAAAAAGTATGAAATCAGATTACGCGTTAGTGACTTATAGCCCATTATTACATTTTATCTTTTCTACCCTCTCCCACTGGATCTTCTTGAGTAAACTAAATAAAAAGTCACCTATAACCACCCTCAGATTTTTTTGTACCCGATAGCTAAATTTTACTTCAATCAGTTCAGTAGATTCTGCGAATTTTTACAGATAATTACATGATCTACAATTTCCGTATAATGGATTTTATGATTGCACTTAGCGTTTCGCTGAAAAATTCAAAAAAGAATTTTACGAGTTTTTACCAAAATAATTTTTCACGTTTTTGAGAATTCGCGTTACATTTATCATGGTTAAAAACAGCTGCACTAATTTTAGATCTGTGCGAAATTTAAGTAAACTTGGATTTCCACATAAGTAGAGACATATCCTATTAGTATTATAAATGCGAAAGTTTGTATGTTTGTTTGTTTGTTCTACTTCTTCACGCAAAATCTGCAGAACCGATTTTCATGAAATTTGACACACACATAGAGGGTAGCTTGAAATAGCACATAGGATAGTTTTTATCCAAAAAAAAATTTCTGAATGACAACTAACCACGCGGGCAACAGCTAGTATCTGTATATATATTGTATTATTGACTCCCGGGTGGGATGACCAAGAAAAGAAAATATGTTTTATCAACTTTCTAATAAGAATAATGTTGCCCAGGATTGGATATGTGCCCGGTTGACGATAGAATTGTCACTTATTACATTTTGGGATTTGCAGATGCACTCATATGCGTCAATTATCGTTTTATCTATCATTGAGTCACAATTATGCGCCTCTCCTAAACTACTCGGGGATGTCGACGAGAAGATACTTTTTTAATATCTATTTTGATAAAGTAATTAATAAATTAACCATGTTCAACTACTACTACATAATTGATTTGTTATTTATGATGTTGGACAAACAAGCAAACAAATTTCCTGATAGTAAGACATTCACGCCGCCTAGAGATACCAAAGGTGGTAATGGTGAGTTGTCAACCTGAGTATGGGATTTTAGGTTTCAAGCAAAAGTGAGTTTACCAGCTACCTTACCCTCCGAACTGGATCTCGTCAACAGCAAGTATTGAGGTTATGGTTGCAGGAAGAGGTAAGGCAGTGGAATCAATCCCGACGAGTCGCTGATCAATTCTACCATTTAGGATATCACGGTGTTAGTGACGGTAAGCCTATGCTCGCCTTTTACGAGCTGGCAGGAAGGCAGAACCGTATTCCGTGTATTTGTATTTGATGTTATAACATTGACTTGTTAATAAAAACTTTAAATTTTCCACTCACAACCCCTTGTCGGTGTATAAACTTTCGTTTACGCTTTAGATACCCAACATCTCAAAGTCTTATATAGACTGATAACAACTGTTGCCCCAACTTGGTAGAAAAACACCACATAAAAGCTGTATTCGTTCCACATATCAAATAAAACGTTCAGATGAAGCTCATAAACTTTTTACAAAGCTCGTATAACCATATAAATGTACTTAAGAGTACAAGAGAAGAAATATTCAAGACATTGCCGCATTTTCTTTTGTCTTTCCTTATCAATTGTTTCTGACAGTGGATACAGGATCGTTTGTTCTGAGCCCTTACCACGATAACGAGGATTCGAACCTAAGTCGCCTTTTACTTGTCTGCTAAAGGAATAAAATGTATTTTATAAAATGAATGTAAAAAGAAGGAAGTTATCTGTTCGATCCCTTGATGATGAATGTGTTAAAGCACGCGGCTTTTACAACTACGCCGAATTTTCTTTACTTCTATATTTTTCTATGCATGTAAATCGATACATTAGTCATTTCTAAACCGATTTTTAATATATTTATTTAATTGAAAAAGCATACTTACATTAGAGTTGGGATCCCTTTGCCATCAAGTCTAGTCTGTCTGTCTGTTGTTAGGCAACTAATTAATACACACAATGAATAGTTAAATAGATATAAGAATAAATGTAATAAATACCTACATTTGGGAACACTATAATAGACATTGACTTTCATTACACAAATGTCAGCCCTAGTCGGGAATTGAGCCCCTGTCTCACGGTTGGTCGGTGAGATATTCAGTTAAATGAAATGATGTCAGACAAAAATTTTGTTCAAAATTAAATACTTTCGATGAATAATATGTTTATTTGGTTAAGGAATATTTGTGAAAACACCTTCGCAAATATTGCATGATTTTAATATGCCAAAATAACCACAAAACGCATTATAGTGACTTATCCTTAAATGCTATAATACGCTATCGGTGACTTTTTTTACAGAGGAACAATTAGATGATTTTTGTGCTGGCTTCAACCGTTTACTCAGCGCACGCGACAGAAGCTCTTAAAAATGAATATTTTGGGCTTAGCGGCAGCTTCTGAAGATTCTAATCATGAATAATCTTACATTTTTTAGATTCTCTGTGATCCTTGGCCCTTCATAAATGTGTGAAGTTTTAATTCAATTCAACAACTGTCACATATATACGTAGATACCAACAAAGTTAATAAAAGCTCCTCAAAATAGCCTGTCTAGGTTTTTTTTAATGATCCCTATGTATTACATTTTCTTATTTACCAAATTTGTTACAAAATACGTTTCATTCTATTCTGAGCTCGATGAAGTTCGATCTAAAGTTCAGCTCAGATTTTAGACCAATGTTTATGGCGCGAAATTTCGTTAGCGTGTTTCCGTAAATTAATCGTATGAACTGAACAGCATTCCTATGATAAATAAGGTTATCTTAAATTCCAGTCCATAATAAATAAATACCCTGGAAAAGTTACACAAATTGAATCTAACCCCCCAGGAAGCAAATTATAAGCATGTGCTAAGGATGTTAGTCAACGATTCTAATACCAACATAACACTTAAATAGATACCAGAATAAATTCAATAAACGACCAGATTCGGAAATGCAGACGTCTAAATGTTCATCACAGAAATGCCTGCCCCGTCGGCAATGAAACCCAAAACTGGCGGCTGGTCAATATAGTTGGCGTGTACGCTAGCCACTCGACCAACGAGGCAGTCAAATGCACTACAGAATTCGTTACGAAAAATACCGAAATAGTCTATAGCAACTCTCGGTAAGGGCTCTGTTTCAATGCAAGGCCCAGTTTCATTCCACATCTCCGACCCAATTTTAGCAGTCCAATCTCCAATCTTTTAGCAGTCGTAACATTTTTTTCTCGAAAACTAATCACAAGCTTTCGAACGTAAATATTTCTTTCATTTCACTAAAAAGTAAGCAAATTTTGTTTATGATTAATGTTTTTCATAGCTGTTACTCTCAAATGTGAAATACTGAAATCCAATCGAGTTACACCATGTCATATTAAAGTCACACTTGATTACTTTTCTGTGTTTTAAAGTCGATACCCTTGTTCAACTAGAATTTAGTTTAAACTAGCTATTCCGGCGATTTTCGTTCCACCTGTTCGGTTTGTATGGGAAAATTAAAATGACATTTTTTTATATTGTTGGTGAATTAGTCCACTTATTAATGTAGCATCATACGTATTTTTTTTAAGTTTGTGTGTTAGTCTATGGTACTGATAAGGAAAATACATTTACAAAAACAGATACATATTTAATAAACACTCAAATCATGTCCTCCATCTTATTGCGTGAAATTCCTTTATCTTGAAACATTTTAATGAGTCTATTACCCATAGTGACATTTCGAAACGACGTAAGAACCTTCTTGAAAGGAGCGTGTCCATTGTTGAAAGGTTGGCAAAACATTTGTGATAATCTAGCTGTTTTCCATATCCGTTAGAGGTAGATATTAGTTATAACACATACCAATTTACCTCTTTTTTTAAAAATGGGCTGGAAACACATCGCATTTCCCCGCCCAAAATACCTGTCTATCACTTGCCGTAAAACTTATATAAAACAATATACAAAAAAAGCATCACAATCCAGTTATGATCCGCAAAGTAATTGTGTGACAAACATACAAAAAAAATTTTGTCCAAAGTGAACCTTCTCTTTTTGAAGTCGTTTAGAATAAATTGATGTAAATGTCATCAGTGTATAAGTCGAAAATCTAAACTTTATTTCTGAACATTCCTAAAAATAAGCGAGGTTTTTGCAAAGAACTAGAGACAAGGATGATTGGCATATTTCATTTTAATGTCCGATGATCCGTATTTTGCGAAATCCTCAGGGTTTTCCTTAAATACTTTTGTTCCAATAATCCTTCGTCATTTATATAAAAAGAACACAAAATCTCCTTTAAAAAACTGCTGTTTGTTAGTCTCACAAAAACTCTAGAAAGACTTGATCGATTTGACTGGTTCCTACTTTGTTCTGTTTGCCTACAGGGATATTTATTCTTTTTTAAGTGAAAACTTCTTTAGCGGTGCTGAGCACTTTTTTTGGAATGGGTAAAAACTTCTAAACTCGCGTCAGATCGTCAAAAAGTAAGACGGCGCACTGCGCATGCGCGAATAAGACGCCGCGCGATCTGAACTAAAACGTAGATTCATTGCTATTTTTGTATTGCTTAGATATTTCTGAAGAGTATAGAATGCGAAATGGATAATACGCTGCAATATACCTACCATTACATTCTCACAGATAGCAGATACGTATAATATCGATAGACATTGCTCACTTTGTTCCATGTTGAAAATAAGATTTATGTGTAGATAAGCAACATTTGATGTACAGATTACATGACGACGCCCTTTGCCGCCTCGTAGTCTTACTTAAGCGACTTTTTGTCAAGACAAACGCAGGTTATTGATATAAAAATAATATTTGAGCATAAATGATTGTACTTTCATACTGATAATTAAAGCAATTCGTGCAAAACTTATTTCCTAACCATTCCAAATAACAAATTTTAATATCTTGTCGATAAGATCGCTATCTTCATTTCTCAAGACTAACTACTTTGTTTCCAAACTTTGATCACAGATCACGCCATCTGTGATCTTTCATCGTTATCATCAATATATTTGTTTGTGTTTGTCAAGTGCATGGTAGTACGTGTAATGTTTTATTTTTCGAATTAATGCACTTTATAAACATTATCACTAAAAAATATTAGCGTTCTGCACTTCTCACATACATAAACTATAAGTGTGCCAAATTTCATACACCTCCGTCAGCGCAATTTTCGTACAAAGGGGTCCAAAGTTTTTGCTTCACGTATTAATATATATATTTGGCGGCAACGAAGAAATACACGATACACTAATTTGTTCATGAATACTCCACTTATAACACTACACTCTAACTCAAATTTCACTAAAAAAGTACACAATATTAAATAAACACTAAAAATCTGCGATCATATTATTAACTCTTAATTGCGCCAAAACATCTATGGATTGTCCATAAAATACTACTTAAAATAACATATTTCTCATAGTATTCGATTGAAAATGTTTTAGAAGCCTTAATGCTATTTTTAAAAACCTGTGCTAAACCCCGCACTCAAGGTTTTCTAAAAAAATTTTGTTACTTTTTATACAGACTTTCATAGAAGCAGTTTCCCTGTTTTATCTGTATTAATATTATAAAGCAGAAGAGTTTGTTTTTTTGAACGCGCTGTTCTCGGGAACTACTGGTCCGGTTTAAAAAATTCTTTCAGTGTTAGATAACCCATTATCGAAGAAGGCTATAGGTTATAAATCCTCACGTTAATATTTATAGAAGCGGAGCACTAATGAAGAATGTTTCAAAATCTTGGGATATTTTTCTAGTTTTTTCATATAAACTGTGACTGTTAATGTCAAGTGATACGAAGTTCGCTAGGTCGGCTAGTTCTCCAATAAAAAAGCTTCTCTATGAGAATAAATTTTGCATGTATTGACATGTATAGTGTCTCTAAAGTTGTTGTTGTTGCGATTCAGCTACTAACCCATAAAAAGTACACTGGCTACAACTGGTTTTGAAATACTAATATCGATAACTAAAGCACGACCGTATAAATTATTATATATTCAAATGAACTTATACAGTAGCAAAAAAGAAATATTCAAGATAATATCACATTTTCCGCTATTGTCCTTCTATAACAGCTGTCTCGGACATTGGTTTCGCAATCGTTTGTTCTGTACCAATGAAAGGTCCACTTTCATTCCACAATTCCGAGCTAATTTAAGCATTGGTTTTTTATCCAACCAAAGAACTTGTTTATTAACGGACGCATTTTTAAAAACAAAAAACTCGACAGCTAACCTAACAGTATATCGGTCTGGGGGCTGATTGTTTTATATTTGCTATCTCCAGTAACCAAAAGAAATACAATAGAGATAGCAAACACAAATGACGTCATTTGACAGCTATTTGATGTACACTTTTCCATTTTGAGTTGGCCACTGAGATACATAATCAGCCTCCAGGTCTAATTTTATGCTTATATTACTTTTGTACATAAACTATGGTTATGGAGGTGGGTACAATGTGATCCGAGAAAAGTTAGTTTATTTTTTATCCCGTTTACTAAAGGGGTTCCCGACTTCATGTGGGAAAAGGTAACAAGAAAATCTAAATTGGGCTAGGATTATTATTTTTATTATTATTATTTATTCTTTATTGTACAATATAAACACGAACAAAAATACAGAACAAAAATATTACAAAAAATGTACAAATGGCGGTCTTATCGTCCAAGCAATCTCTACCAGACAACCAGGAAAGACAGGAAATCGAATAATTACAAAATAAAATTAAAGGCAAGAACACAATAACTTTGTACGTAACAAAACTAAAGAGAAAAATAAATGTTAGACATAATTTAAGCAAAAATAAAAGTAATCAAATAAAATTAATAAAAAAAACTAACTAACAGAGTATGAATAAATGCGTATCAATACCCAATGCGTAGTAATAACCCAATTATCAATGCGTAGTTCGAATATATTTATTTCTTTTCATTTTGTAATGAGTTTGTGTTTTACAGATTGTCCCGTATGAGTTACCAAATAACTTAAAATCGGGAATGTAGAGAAACATTTTAATTTATAGGTCATCTAAAGCTGGTGTTTGGACTTTGTATTAAATTTCAAACCATACCTACTAATATTACGAATGCGAAAGTTTGTCTATTACGAGTGATGCTGATTAACTAATTTAAATCGGGTTAGCATTTGCTGTAGATAATTGTGAACGTCGCTACAGGGAGTACCTTGGCTAGTACACAATCTCTAAAAAAAAAGTAAAGTATCTTCACGCCCATATCCCCGAACGAGTAGGCAGAGGTACTACCAAGGCACCCACGACTAGTCGAAGACACTAAGTCCCAATAATAAGTGGCAATAATAATATATATTAATAATAGGTGGCAGGCACATTTCCAATCCCAACCAACATTTTTTTTTAATTAGAAAATTGGAAAAATCCAATTTAATTTTTGTTGGGCGACCCGGGATTCGAACCCGAGACCTCATGCAGTCAAGTCCAACACCCGGACCGCTAGACCACAGAGGCGACTCTAAACAACAATCTCTAAACTCTAAACTTCAATCTCTAAACTTTTATAAAAACTACCTGACCCGGCAGACCAGCGTCTGCTATTTTTTTTCACTTAAGTTTACGAACAATAGATGTTGGCCGATTCTCAGACCTACTGAATATGCTCACAAAATTTCATGAGAATCGGTCAAGCCGTTTCGGAAGAATACGGTAACTAACATTGTGCCACGGGAATTTTATATATTAGATAAGTCCCAAATTCGGGTGGTCATCATATCGTTAGACCGATTTTGCTAGTTCACGTTTGGTTAGTGTTCGTTACTGTTAGGAATATTCATATGAAGTGAAAATTGCAGGGATAATGAAACAAACAATGAGCTAATCCATAAAAACGGTCAGTGTCTGGTTATGTCAAGCATTACAAAGTTCGCCGGGTCAGCTTGTCCATAACAAAATACATTAAAAATACGTTCAACGTTGAGAAACTAAAAAAAAACAGTTTTTGTAAGCCGTAACAACTAAGTAAATTAATAATAACACGTTTGTTAATTATAATAACACTTTTTCTGCAAAACACGGTATCATTCTTATTCCAAAGTTTAGTTAGAATGTATGAAACGCAATTGTCAAACTCCTGGATATTGTTGTATTATAAATAACACTAAAATAAAAACTTTTCAATATCCCTGACAAAACATACATGCAATATATGAATAAGAACCATCTCGATAACATTAAAGCAAATGCGCGAAATAGTCCTATTAATTCAAAAGTTATGGTGCAACAAACAGGCACACACATAGACACTTCAAACTATACCACTCCTCTCTTTTCCCAGAGGTGCAAAAGTTAAAAACAATTTCTATTGATTATAAGATTTTTAATAGAAGTTTCGGAGGCAAATGAGCTGTCGATTTTTCAAATAAGAAATTCGTCTGGTCTAAAATGTTAATACAAATTTAACTTTAGATAATTTTCGTCCTAATTTCAATTCCATATTTCATTATACTAAAATTACAGCATAGGTACTCTTCGTAGGGTTTTATGAAGGTTGTAAAGTAAAATGTAAATGGGCCTACGCTAATTATGTTTATTTAATAACGACTTCAAAAACTACATATACAATAGCTATAAGCTGTTAATATAATTTTACATTAAAACATTTTTAATATTATCAACTATATATTGATATCTATATATTGACCTGACCTGACCCTGATAATAAGATATAACAGTTGCCTATAGACACTATAAATGTTATAGGTGCGTCGCTGAGCTGTGGCCGGGATGGAAGGCCTTTTGTGCAAATCTACCGGCTACCGTACCCTCCAGAAAGGATAATGACAGTCATTATGCCAGCAGGAATAGATGAGGCGGTGTATCTACCCGAGTAAGTATCTCAACAGTACTCTACCACCAGTGTTCTTGTTTGTAGTGACCTATATTTTATCTAATGCTCTACTCTTACGAGCTACCTGGCAGAGAGGCAGATGACCTTTTCCACTCAACGGTTTCGGACCAAGACGGGAATATTTTATCTATTGCGCGATTCCATAGATATAGGTATTTTATAGATATCGAATAATGATTGTTACTTGATTGCTGTACTAATGCATTCAGTCGTAACTAAGCAGTAGATTCTAATGCTCGCCTGGATTGTATAGCCTTATCTACTGCTGCCATCATTTCATCGGTGCTCGACCCTGGGAACGAATCCGGGACCTCTAGAAGTCTAGTCTAGCGTAGTCTAGACTGCTAGGTTTGGCGTCAGACCATAGACGCGATCCAAAAAAAACTGAGATTAAAAAATACATTTTTATTTTTCCGAACCGAGAATTTAACCTGGGACCACATGTCAATGACAACGCCGGATCACAACATTACAAAGGCGATATCTTAAAGTAATTTAAGATCAGGAAACACATTGTTTTAATTATATCTTTAAAACCTTAGAGTTTGTGTGAAATGAGTAATGATAAAGCTAAACAGATCTTCAAGGAACATGATTTTTGACACTCGTTACAATCTGCCTACCCCGTAAAAGACTTGGCGTAAAGAGAAGTATATCTACTACAAACTATTTCATTAGCGAAAGCTAACCACACGAATGTAACATGATTGTTCTCATTGTAAAGTTTGGCCAATAATCGGAAAACCGCCTTGCGGCCACATGATACCAATAACTTTGGCCGAGCGTCAATACCAAACTTGCGTAAGTTACTCGGATATTGTGAAAGATAGCTTGCGGTCGAAAGTAACATATAAATTTCTCAGAAGGAGCAATTTATGTCTCACTATGTAAAATACACATATTTGCTTACTATAATGAGTATTGGTATCTCAAAGCGCAGTGATATTGTATATTGTATATCTTAGATATAAAAATCAATTGCTTTTCGTTAGTCTCGCTAAAGCTCAAGAACGACAGAACCGATTTGGCTAATTTCATATTTGGATTACTTATTCAAGGCCAGGGAAGGTTTAAAAGATAAGAAAAAGGGAAAATCTGCAAGTAAACTAGGAAAAACGACATTTTAATTTTTCCCATACAAACGGGTGGAACGAAGTTCGCCGGGACAACTAGTGAGTAATAATTAATTGAGTATCTAATTTACGACTATTGTTTTCTATTAAAGAGTTGTACCTTTTGTAAGGTAAAAAATGGTGGCGGTTCTGCTATTCATAAACTAGAGATTAGATGCATGCTATCTTTTTCAAATTAAACAATGACAAAAGAGATGAAACGTTTTAGACATGTCAGATTAGTCCGAACATGTCAAATTGTGATGTTTTTGATATGGAGGGTAGAGGTAAGGAGAACCATCTCTATGTGTGAAAAAATGTCCAACTTTCAGCACTAAATAACAGTTCGAAAATCCTCCAGAATGGCGCTAGCGTAGGCACAGGGTATGATATTAATTAAGCAGTTTTTAACTGAGATGGTTCTCCTTACCTCTACCCTCCATAGTTTTTGATCAACGCTTTCTGAGTGATCGATTAAACGTCTGTAGAAATGACGTGTATGGTCTAGTTTGACAGCACTAAAAGTGTTTTGTCTCTATCTGTTACTTTTGTTGAAAGAAGACAGCGATCATTTAAAATTAGTTTAACGAGTAAACAACACAATTAGCACCATTGTGAAACATAGCTAGCGGTCGACAAGTAATATATGAAATTCTCAGAAGGGGTAATTTTTATCTCAGTATTTAAAATACATAGATTCGCTTAAGGCCCCATACTTAGTCAGCCAGAAGAGCCAATCAGCGCACTCCCTCGTTCCATGATTACTATGAAATATTGCGCCCTAAATGTCTTAAGCGCCAAATCACTATTTTTGACACTATAAAAGTAATTTGAAAAAAAATATGCAAACTGAAACAGTTATCTTTTAGGTATAATACTTATCTATGTTTATGTTAAATCTGGTGTCGATATTTTCATAATTGAAGTAGACAGTTGGGTTTTGCTTTCAAAAAAGGGTTCTTTTTGATTTTTTCTATCAAGCAAAGTGAAATGAATCGTGTTTTGGAAACACTAGTCTTATAAAGCATATTAATGTTAATCTTGTGTATTTTTGTCGCCAAGATCCATAATTGCTTTGTATGAAAAAAACAGTATATTGCTGAAGTATTTTAGCATACATATAAGTGTTTGGTTTGAAATTTCATATTAATTTGACATAAAAGTAACTACTTTTGTTTAAGTGAATGTAAATATATAGTTTCTTAAAAAATATTGGTTGAAGATAAATAAAATAAATACCACTCGGCAAATTACAAAATTTTTTCTGACACTAAAATAAGCATGTTATATGCTATTGTTATGCTGTAAGTTAATGACACTAAAACTTTTAATTTAAATTAATAAAGTATCGCAGTTAGTTATTTTTTTTAATATAATAAACACCCACATCTGAAATAATCTGTAATTCGAAGTCAGGAGGTTTATAAAGTATTTAAATTTGACATTAAAATAACAATCATTATTTAAATGAATGTAAATATTTATTTTCTTGAAGTTTATTTGTAAAAGATAAATAAAACAAATTAATATCCCTGAACAAATTGCACAAATTAATCTAACGCCAAAATAAATGAATTATATGCTTCCTTGCTTGTAACCAATACACAGTAATACAGAATAAATTTAATAAACACCCAGACTCGGCGTTTGTTAATCATACAAATTGCCCCCGTCAGGAATAGTAACCCAGTCGTTATTTAGGCTTGTACGCAAACCCCTCGGACATGGCAGTCAGTATATTGTTGTAAGATACTTTAAATTAAAAATGAAGGAATTACAAATACATTAATTTGAAAAACGTCATCTTAAGCCTTTGACGTTAAATTTCTATTATTTATCTACAACAAGAGATTTACCTGAATTTTGTTACAAAGTTAAAATTTTATTAATCGTCGAAAAATAATAGCTGCTTACCAAACTTTAGTAACATGTAACATTATATCATACCATAAATTTTAAAATTAACAATTAGTTATTGGGAATACCTAAATAAATAGTAAGTAGGTATAATTAAATTGTATAGGGATGTAATAATATATATATAAATGTGTTTTAGCAAGCTATAAAGCTTGGGATGGCAATATCTTATAGATCCACCTCATACTTACGTACATTCGAAATTCTGAAACAAAATGGCTCCTATAAAAATCCACTCAAATTCCGTACGGAAAAATTTCTAATCTATCGAAATGTTTTCGTAACGAAATTCCAAAACAAAATTCCGGATGTTCGTGGCGGGCCTAAAGGAATACGGAAATACAAATAACGTCAGCGCTTGCTGTTGACATGTACCGGTTTGGCAGATAAGGTAGCCGCTACACTTACATTTGCTCGGGGCCTAACATCCCGGCCGTAGGTTGGCAACGCATTACCACATTTGGTGTCTCTAAGCGGCGTGACTTTCCTACCCTCAGAACATCCGACTGCTTGTCTGCCTTCCACTGTCATAAAAAAACATAGACGCAGACATAAACATAGTTTATTTATCAACATCGCAAGTATTGATTAATTACTAAATAATGTGCGTTCACTCGTTATAAGTGACTGCGGCAATTTTTGTATGTGAGAAATAATTAATGTGTGGTGGGTAGTGTTCTTCTATTTATTTTAAATTTCATAGATTTTTACTACAACGGCTGGTCTTTCTAACAAACAAACAGCATACGCTCTTTTTTTTAATGACTAAAATGTTGCCAACCTTGCAGTTTTTACAACTTCACCGGGCCTTGGGGGCCGAGCAGAGTGCCCGAGACATCATTATTTAAATGGATTGGACTGTTCCCTACAACGTCAGTAACAAGGGCTGTCACTCGGAAGACCGTACCTCGACTTGGTGCTGCGTTCTGGTGACTGGGTTGACTTGATGGAGGAATAGTGGCAGCTCGTCGCTCGGCGTTAGGCGCCGGGCGCAATAGAGGTCTTCGTCGCCGAGACTGGCAGTGACGGTGTTGTGTAGTGTCCTGTGAGCTAGAGTTGCTTGGATTGGGGGGGAGGCTCGCGTTTGCCCCGGTTATTGGATCCGAAAGATCCGATAGGACGTGAAGGGGAACAGCCCACGCTCAAATGTCCGAGTATTCAGGCTGCTGTTTTGGTGGCTTCTGCTCGATTGTATTCTTTGTGACCTACTTTAAAAACTAATAACACTAAAGAATTATTTAAGGAAATTCAATGGTGTAACGTGATGCCAAAAAGAGGCTTTAGTTAGATTATTGAAATGAAAACTTCTTTAGCGGCGTTACTCACTTTTGTTGGAATGTTGGTAAAAACTTTTAAACTCTCGTCAG
>NJDC01004348.1:4812-16535 GCA_002245475.1 Calephelis virginiensis
AATATTAAAGAATGTTGCCAGTGTGATATCGAAGCCTCTTTGTCATATAATAAATTAATCATTTTAGAAGGAAAATATCCTGATTGTTTAAAAAAGTCTGTTGTCAAGCTATTATTTAAAAAGGGGATATGTGTGACATGAACAATTATAGACCAATAACTTTAACTCCAGTAATTTCTAAGATTTAAAAAAAAAATGTTTGACAAATTATACAGTTATCTACTTCAGTTTGATTTATTAAAAAATAACCAATACGGATTTAGAAAGGTAGGTCTACAGTTTATGCATCTTTCGACTTAGTTAAAAAAGTAACAGAATGTCTAAATAGTATAGTTTCCCCTTGCTATATTTTTAGATATGAGTAAAGCGTTTGATTTTGTATCACATAAAATTTTGTTAACAAAACTTGAGAGATATGGTATTAGAGGTAATTCACTAGAATGGTTTAAAAGCTATATAGGGAATAGAAAGCAATGTGTTGCGATATCAAAAGTAAGTGGAAACCGCAAGAAAGTCTATACTTCAAGTTATCTTTTTAATGACTGCGGTGTACCACAAGGTAGTGTTTTAGGGCCATTACTTTTCATAATTTACATAAACGATTTGCCTGATGCTATCAGTCACGATTCAATTTTGTTTGCTGATGATACTACACTTCTCATCAAGAGCAAAAATAAAAACGATTTTCATTAAGAAACAAGTAAAACTTTGACTAAAGTGACAGAATGGTTGAATGAAAATAATCTAAAAATAAATCTTACGAAGACAAAATTAGTTGAATTTCAAACACATTATAGAGATACTAAAAAAATAGATGTGATTTTAAATAATACTACTATTGAGAATGTAGATTGTACTAAATTCCTAGGAAAAAATATCGATAAATATTGTAACTGGAAATTGCATATTGATTTACTTTGCAATAAAATCGATAGGTTTGTATATGTATTGAGAAGAATTAGAGAAGTGTCAGGATTAAAGGCATCTCTGTAAGCTTATCATGGGTATGTTTCTTCCGTTTTGCAGTATGGTATTCCTATTTGGAGGAATTCTGTAGAATTAACTAGACTCTTTAGAGTTCAGAAGAAGTGTATACGTGCTATATGTAGAGTCAATCAATTACATTCATGCAAGCCACTTTTTAAGTCACTTAAAATATTGCCTTTACTTTGCTTATATATATTGGCTGTATGTGTATTTGTAAAAAAACATCATTATTTGTTTCATACAAATGCTGATGTCCTAGGTTTGTCTCATTTTAGAAATAGTGAAAAACTACATGTGCCTAACCAAAAACTCAACATTTACAAAAATAACGTGTATTGAATGTCCATTCGTATATACAACCAAATTCCTGATAATCTTAAATCACTTCCATTAAACAGATTTCGAAAAAAGGTATTCAGCTTACTTTAAGAGAAAAATTTTTATAATGTCAAAGATTTTCTTGCAAATAAGAATTGCAAATGATTAATTTAATTGCAGAATGTTGGGTGCGCAGGAGTTTGTTTCGCCGTTTCTTCTCCTATCTGGCTAGAGTTGAAAACGGTGGTAGTGTACAGTAGATAGGATTAAAATTAATCTGCCTTAAAAATAATTTGTAATAAATTATGAAGCTTATCAAACATATAAATAAATAAAATATCTACTAAAAGTATAAATAAGTGCTGTGATTTAATGTTTAATTAATATAACTATTTAATTTCTTTATATTTAATTAAATATTTGCACACCACAATGTGGTAGAATATGATGTAGGTTTAAATATCTTTATAACAACTTTTTAACACACATATTCCGCAAATAAATTATTTTCATTTTCATTTTCTGTAGTTCTATGAGCGAGAAGACTGATACAGGTTAAATATTGTTTTAAATGGCTATCTATATTGTTCCCGGCTTAGGCTTGACGTCCGCTACTAGAACATCTTGTGTACTAATGTTATAACTTAAAATCAGACAGCGCGTCACAGTCACATAAAGAAACAGAGTTACCTCGGTAAAGAGAAAACATAGGAAAGGATGAAAGTATATAACCTTCTACTCACCACTTCACAAGTCATTATTCTCCGTTTTTCTGGACTACGTTTATCTCTTCTTTTCTTGGGGGGTGGCGGGAATTCCGCCCCTTCAGGTTTGTTGAGGCGATACGGGTTGTTAATATGGCCTCGACTATAATATAATAGAATAGAAACTTACTTAAACTGTGAAAGACTTACGGGTTGTTAATATGGCCTCGACTATAATATAATAGAATAGAAACTTACTTAAACTGTGAAAGACTTAAGTAAATAAAATTAAACTAAACGAATCGTATTTATCCGTAAGATTTATTTTTCCATTACAACATTTTTATGATAAATACAAATTTTTATGTATCCATTGCAAAGCTTTCGAAAAAACGTAATAATTGTTTTTCGTTTGTATCAAACCACAGAAGTATTTTTTTGTCTTTGAGAGTAGCCGGGAAGCAGGTTGATCATGTATATTAAATTTCACATTTTTACAAGTAGTTGCAGAAGACCCATAATATCAATAATCTTCGTGACGTAGTTAAGAAAGCAATTTACGTAGACCCCTCTTAGAAAAACAATGCACATATTAGGTGATATAAGTTAGGGTATTTCACAAAGCCACTAGTGTGGCTTAAAATAGTACTTTTAAACTCACTTGTGTGCTTCTTTGTTGTGTATTGCTGATAGCAACAAATGTCTGTCGAATGCTTCCTTATTAGCGAACGTGACGTCACATGATTCACAAAATGGTCCTTCGAGCCGGATCTAGAAGATTAATAAAAAGCCTTTAACCAATACGTTTCACAGCGATTCGTTAAGAAGAAATTCAGATGTTCATTTGAAGTAAGCTAGTTTCTTTTAGACAAGCTTCAGCAGTTACATAGTGGAGACTAATATTTAAGGTTATTCAAGCATTTGTCAATACTGAAATATTCCTCATTAGGAGACTGAGATAATTAATTTTAGTTTACTTAGTTTTTTAGCTCCGTGCTTTACTAGTCTCATTTATAAACATAAACTTAACTTCAAGGTTTTAGTGGACATTACAGTATATAAAATCATCATAAGCGACTTAGCTTGAAGATATGTATGTATGTAACATCATAATACTGATGTAAAATAAGCCTTTATTTTGCATCTATTATAATGGATTTCCGCAAAGTAACGCCGGATTCAATAAAATATCATAATACCGACTATAACGTCAACTTAAACCTAAAAGTCCTTTAGTCTATGTTTATTAATAAGACGAAGACGATACGACGTCATGTTTAAAAGTATATTTTCTTTTCTGATAACTCCCGGGTAACAGTTATTACAACTACTAACATAAGTACCACTAACACTTTCATCAAAGTTCGTGTGTCGCGTTTTCCTGTGTTGGTCTACTCCCCGTAGGCTAACGAATGTGTATCCGCACACCTCGCAGGCATACTTCGATGGATGGGCAATCCGCACGTGCGAGAAGTATGTCGCCGGTTTACTGCAAACACATTCTTACGATAAAACAACAACAATTTAATAATGCTACAAATTAAATTACTCGATTCTGAAAGAGAATTTACCTAAATTCTTTATCACAGTTCGGGCAGGAATACTTTTTACCCTTGTGCCAGTTTAGATGTTTCATTGCTGTCTCTCTGTGAAAATAAAAATTATAACTATTATTTATAAAAGTATGTTTCTTAAGAAATTAACAATATGTGATTTTATCTAAATGTGTTTGTTTATTCCGGCTAATCCGAATTGACGACTGAACCGACGCTGAGTAGTGTTTATTACCAGGTAGCTGATGTAATAAGCAATAACTTAGGCTACTTTTATTTTAGATTTTTTCAATTTCACGAAGACGGAAGTCGCACAGCAAGTTTAGAGTATAAAACAACGTAATTTCATGTTACGAGTTTGAGTTTACTAGAGAGCACTGATTGGTTTATTTCACTGCATGTTTTGACACTTTCCTGCTAGGGATAATAATGACAGACAGTTTTGGCGCCATCGAGAGAAAACATGGTCATAATTTTTTTCATAATTATTGAATTTCGTGTTTATATTAAGTGAAATTAGTCAATTTTGGTGACGTTTTGTACTATTTCGTTCAGTGAAAGTGCACAAATGAAATAATCATGAAGAAATTAGCGTATCGTGTATTTCCTTTCCGTTGCCGACAAATCTCACTACACGAGCTTGAGTAATGAGTCCACCGCTTTAGCCTAGACCCTGACATAACTTACTGACGACTTATGAGGGATGACTAATTATAATTGATTAAAATTAATATAAAACATGATGCAAATTTCTACGTGACTAATGGCAAAATACTAACGTGAAGGCCAAAACCTTAAGAAAGAAAGAAGACATTACTCACTTATTCCTAGTTACATAGTCACATTTCTTGCATGCATACTCCTCTGTATGTAACGCAGTTATGTGTCTTCTGAGCTTCACGTGATTTTCGAACCGTCTCTTGCAGATAAAACACTCGAATTGACCGTAATTCTGCAAATCAACACTATAGCATACTACATACATAATGTATTATTTTTAACTGACATCATATGACCATTAAAATAAAATGAAAGAGCTATAATCAATCACGTTTTTCATATTACTTTTAAAAAGAACAATTTTGTCACACATGATTTTTGCGTTACTTTACCCGACGGAAAAAAATAAAGGATGATACACTAACCTCACTGTGCCTTACTAGATGTGTATCAAGGCAGGCCTGCAACTGAAACCCGGTGTAGCAGACAGTGCATTTGAACGGTGCTTTGAGATACGATAGAGATTCTTGTCGATTCTGAAGTTCTGCGATCTGGTCCTCAAAATTTAGAGCAGTTACTGAAAAATCTTCCATGTTTGTACGTTTCACTACCTGTGTCTTTCTATACCTAAAATAAAAATAATTTATCATCCAATATTTTTTGTAGCAGATAGATTAGTATGATGACACACAACTCACTTGATGAAATACACATTTGTGCAATTTGTTGCACGATTGTGCAATGGAGCAAGTGGGATAGTTGGGTGGAGCTCTTGAGCCCTCTTGTCGATGTGTGTCCGATACAAAATACATAGTGCAGCTACTCTGCATTGAAATTCTACACTAAGCAATTTAAAACTACACATTTCGTCGTCCCATTAATTTTAGGGCACGCTTATTCACTGAATCCAAGGCTGCCAGCTGGTAATTGGCAGATCCCGCCCTCTGGTGGCAAAATCTTGTATGGAGTGCCATACAAGATCGGACCCGGCTTGTAGAAGTTTGAAGTTCCATCATGGCCTCATCGACATCTTATCGACAGAGTTCGGATTTGATCTGATCTGATCTGCCTTTTGCACTGGCAGATATTAGGTGTTGGGAGAAAGAATGATCCTTGAAGAACACCGACGTTAATTAAGGACCGTTTCGACATACACAATCGATGGATACTCGAATGGACTGCAAACTCACGAAAATCGTATATCCAGGCAAAGAGATCAGGATGAATTTCGCAGTAATTTAGTGTCTTTTTTTTTTAAAATACAGACTTTCTTCATCAATGACCTGCAGTAAGGAAGCGTGGGTGGTGGTTTATTGAGGTCATATAGACGTTAATTTTCAGCAACTATAAAGGCAAAGAGATTGGTTTTATCTTTTGCAAAACTAGCTAGCGATCCATCAGGCTTAACCAGAGGTGGTAACGAAGTTCTGCAGATTTTTTTCTGTGTATATTTTACAATTTTAAAAGGGCTGTATTGTACAAGAAAGAAATATAGGAAGAAAAATCAAAAAGTTATTAGAAGTGTACGTATATGAAACTTTTTTGGTTGATGATGAAAGTTCAATCAAAGTGTCAATCGCACATTACTAATTTAAATTGTCACTTGTTTCTATCAGTTCCTGAGTGAGTTAAGTGCGGTGATAAAAGGAAGTAAACAAGTTTCTCAAACCTTTAGAGGTTTGAGAAACTTGTTTTGGAAAACAGAAAAATAACTATAAATCATATAGATGAGAGCCCATAGATACCATTAACTTTCAAAAATTCGTTGATCCACTGGGGTTCAAAAAATTGTGGGCAAGATGGGTGCCACAAATATTAACCGACGACGAAAACAAAAATCTTGAAATGTTGCATCTAGATTCAGAAAACTTTTGCCGTCGACTTCTCACCATTTCGATCTTAAAACTATGAGACAAAGCATGTGTTGAAAACGACCATCATCTTCTACTCTTAAGAAATTTTGAGTTGCTCCTACCGCAAGCAAAGTTATGGCGTCTGTTGTCTGGGTTTGAGAAGGAATACTTTTTATTGATTGCATGCCAAAAGGCCAGACGATATTATGCAATTTTGGTGAAAAAGTGCGGGAAGCGATTAAAGAAAAAATACGTGGAAAACTGTCGTTGGGCGTGTTGTTTCTTCAAGATAACACTCCTGCTTACAGATCAGATAATAGTCTCAGTGACAGAGCACAGGCCATTTAATAAAATTGTGTAATTTTATTTAATTAATAAATCTTAATAGTAAAAAAATATTTTAGACGTGAGGAACGTAAATAATGGGTCATCACACAAAAGCTGGGAAATTAATTGTCTTTGTAATTAATATTTACGCAACCATACCTTCCTAATATGTTGAACTCACCTCTCTATTATTTCAGATGGGCTAAAGTTCTTGAAATCCATCACTTTTTTCATTGTACCTTCTTTATTCTCACACTTAACTCTTTTTTGAACACCACCATTTTTTTCAGCGGATCTTTTCATGCCACTTTTCTTTTGTAACACTCTTCTTGTACTCTTTATTTCAACTCCACCTTTTTTTCCTACGACTTTTCTTTTAACAATTCTTTTGACACCACCCTTTTTTTCGCTCTTTATTTTAAACGCTTGTTTCACTTCACATATTTTGTAATCACTGTCACTGTCACTATGAAAGTCTTTGTCCGACTTCCAACTATCATCTGATTTTTCACTTTCGTCTGCCTTTTCAGCAACTATAGCTAAATCTTCATGTGTATCATTTTTTGCTTTTTCGTTACTCTCTGTTTCATTGTCTTCACCTATACTCTTATTATTTTCTGCTCTTAATTTAATTTCTGTTATCTCATCGTTTAAATCACTATTAAGTACGTAATCTATGTTTTCTGCATCTGCTTCTACTTCACACTTTAACTCTTCTTTAACTTCAACAGTTTCGTCGTGGTTCACAATAAGATCATAATGATTAATGTCATATTGAAAAGTAAGGCTTGATTTTAATTTGTTTTCTATATTCATTACTTGTATGTCTCTAATTGTAAGCTGAAACATATTTTTATTAAAGTCCTTTGTTAATGGACTATTCACCCTTTCTGAACTGACAAATTCGAAATACCAGAAAAAATTACCTATGTGAATATGTAAACTGTGATGAGTGTTTAGTCTAGAAAATTCTCAATACATACTTGTATATCTTTGTCAAGTTTGGTCGACAACAGTTCGCAGGCTATGTGTGCTTTTTCTTGGAAATTGTTTGCTGACTTCAGCCTCGCCACACATTCCCAACAGCACATCTTCGGGAATTTATCATTGAGTTTCAACTAAAAGTTTCGAGTGCATGTTTAAATCAATAAAATAAATTGCAAACACATTGATATATTACAGACAAAATAAGTGGAATATGTTACTGACACTATTTCAACCACACAGTGTGTTTTCTGGATTTTCACTTTGATTATCACAAAGGGAGCAGAATCAGAAAAAAAAAAAATTCACGTTGACCATATAAACATTTTTATAACCACCTAATAATAAAACAATTTTAAGCAGACCTCCGATAGAAAAGTTAGGGTCTAACTTAAAATCTAATCTTTGTTTAATCAAAATTAGTCAGTAGAAAAAGATATATTTCATATACGATAAAAGGCAAAACATAATGTTTTGGTGATTTCTGAACCTACAAAAGCAGGTTAGTTTATGAATATAAATATTCTATAGTTCAACTGTTTCTAGTTCGATAAATCAAATTTAAAAAGTCCAAATTCTGTTCCGAGTTCTATATTATAGGTACCGTTATATTTCTAGTAAGTAAGTATGTCTCATAACTGCCAATTTTTAAGTCAATTATTAGGTTTAACGTAAGTCTTTAAAAAAATGTAATTTAATTGTAATATTGTAACATACATATATATCTTCACGCCAAGTCCCTTACGGGGTAGGAAGAGAGTATCGAGTGCCCAACCTTACGATCCTGACAAACCTATATTGCTTTCTTCACATTCGTTCCTTCCTTCATCGTGAAATGTCAGCCTTGGTCTCTTGACACCACCCTCGGATAGTATTCGAGAGATCTGATCGTGGAATCGACCAAAACTCTTACATCCTTTCTGGCTACGTCTCTTTCAAACACCATTATTTTGGTTTTCATTGCATTCAAATGTAAGCCCCTTTATTTACAATCCTCTTCCATAACTGTGACCAGTGTTTGCACCTCAGATGGTGTAGAGCCCAAAAGTACAGCTTCATAATAAAGCACGCAGTTCACCACTTGATCACCTATACACATTCCCACATTCAATGATCTTAACCTTTGAAGACATTTGTCCAGATCTTTCATACTATCATTCGACTGCAAACATTCTACATAGTCTAGCCAGGCTTTCTTCTTTCTTTCAACGGAAGCAGTATTCGAGTGATCTGATCGTGGAATGTCAACCTTGGTCGGTACCTACATCCATCCACATTCGCATTGTACAACTGCTTTGTCAATCTTTCATATATCATTCTTTCCACATGACCGAACCAGCGGAGCATGCTCTTTCGCATTTTAACACCAACACTTTCTTTCAATCCCACTCTTTCTCGGATCTCACTGTTGCGAATGCGTTCAGCCGGCGTTACACCACAGATTTTTCGTAGTGCTCTCATTTCGACCGCATTTATCCTACTTTCATGCTCTTTCTGACATACCCAACTCTCGCTTCCATACAATAACGTTGGGATAAGCACAGAATTATGCAAAGCTAATCTAGCTTTTTGACTCAAAACCTCGCTTTGGAGTAGCTTACGCAACGCTCCATTCACACTATTCCCTGCACTTACTCTCCTCTCTACATCCGCGGTGTACCTTCCATCTCTGCTTAAAGCACAACCAAGATTTACAATTTCATTCACTTGTTCCAGCACTAAAACATCGACAAAAACTCTTACATCCTTTCTGGCTACGTCTCTTTCAAACACCATTATTTTGGTTTCCATAGCATTCAAATGTAAACCCCTTTCTTTACAATCTTCTTCCATAACTGTGACCAGTGTTTGCACCTCAGATGGTGTAGAGCCCAAAAGTACAGCTTCATAATAAAGCACGCAGTTCACCACTTGATCACCCATACACATTCCCACATTCAATGATCTTAACCTTTGAAGACATTTGTTCAGATATAAGATAAATAAGTGTGCTGACGACACACAACCCTGCTTGACGCCAGTATTAACATCAAACCAAGGCGATATGTTGCCATCCAACCGCACGCATGCTTTACAGTCTAAATACATTGACTGCTCCGCACGCAGCAGGGACCCGACTATCCCATAATCTGGCAAAATGTCCCAAAGTTCCTTACGTAATACCCTTTCAAACGCTTTTTCGAGATCTACAAAACCGCAGAAAACCCTGAGAGCGAAAACGCTTGATCCGTACATCCTCTTCCAGACCTGAAACCGCCGTGAGCCTCCCACAATGTTCCATCGGACATCCCTTGCGTCCTCCTTTCAACTATTTTGCCATACACTTTTGATGCTAAACTGATCAAACTAATGGCCCTGTAACTTGTACAGTCCATACGTGAATCCTTGCCTTTATATAAGTGCACGATGACCGCACGTCGCCAGTCTTAGGGTACTCTGCCGGTCTTCAAACATTTGTTACAAAGAACCCTTACAAAGAGTCCCGGACGGCAGGACCACCAAGTTTGATCATCTCAGCTGTAACCATATCTACTCCCGCAGCCTTACCATATTTAATACTTCTTATCGCCCATTCAACTTCTTCCATCGTAATGCAGTCAGATGCCTCTGCCATTTCCGAGTGTTATGAGTACTCGGACCCAGCGGCAGCATCTTGGGCACATTCATACACATCTCTATAAAATTCACTCTACCGTTTTAACATGTCATGCGTGCTTGCAAAAATATCACCGGTCCGGCTAATACCGGCAAGTCCGGTAGGCACACACTATACCGTGTGATATTCTATCACCACTCTTAGACTTAATTCTATTCATTCTGGAGGTAGACGAACAACTCCGAGACTTTTTTACCTCCCTCCAAAAGAGTTTGGTGTTCATCTCGAAGTTGTTAGCCAACCTCTATTCTAGTTTCATACTTTCCCTTTCGCGCTTCTCTTTCACTAAGTGTTTGGTGATATTCTTGCAAAAACGGTACATTTCTTTCTTCAAATCTTTCATACTGTCATTCGACTGCAAACATTCTACATAGTCTAGCCAAGCTTTCTTCTTTCTTTCAACGGAAGCTTTTACCTTAACCCACCATGCGTCACCATTCATAGACTTGTGCATCTTTGCACTCCCACATACCTCTTTCACAACATCAACCATGCTATCTGTCAAAACAATCTAACAGTCATCCACGTCTAAGTCCGGTAGGCACACACTATTCAGCCTGTCTAGGACTTGACTCTCATACATGCTTCCTACACTCGGATCTTGCACCTTTTCACTCTTAATCCTTTCAAGCCCTACAAATAGAACACGTACTCACCAGTGCCTCCACTTCTTATACAGTTAAACACTTCTAAACCGGCTAGTAACCAAGTAGTGGTCCGTGTTAAGAGCTGGGCTTCTGAAGGCTCTCGTGTCCATTAAACACTTCCGGAGACGACTATCAACCAAAATAAAATCTTCATACTCATTGAAATGAAATGAAAATTATTTATTTGCGGAATATGTGTGTTAAAAAGTTGTTATAAAGATATTTAAGAATACAACAAATTCTACCACATTGTGGTGTGCAAAATTGATTATTCCTTCCCCATGTATACGTATGTATGTCCTTATGCTGAAACATTGTGTTAGACACAAGAAGATTTCTTTCCAGCATAAATCTACAATATGCTTACCAGCATCATTCACTCTCTTATCACCTTAGAGTCCAACAACGGCCTCGTAACCGTCCCGTCATGTCCCCACCCAACCATACAAGTCACCACACATAATCACTTTTTCATTTCCTTCAACCATATCCAGAACATCCCTTACAGAATCCCAAAACTTTTCCAGGTCATGAGTCAACGAGTTGACCGAAGCATAGGTTGCTACTACAAAAACTCGGGTGACTCCTATCTTAATGCGGACCCAGAGCAGTCTTGGACCAACTAAACCATCCTCTTTCAGGCATGAGGCTAAGCGAGATGATGAAATGATACCTACCCCAGCGCTGGCGTGATCGCTCTGTGATACACCAGACCAGAGAGCCAACAAAAGTGATATCTAAAGTATCACTACCCTTTCGCTTAGTCTCCGTTACACACAGTAAATCCAGCCATCTCTCATCCATTACATCAATCAATTAATTCATCTTCGCTTCCATTCCCCCTCTCACATTCCACGAGCCTATTTGACACTCTCCACTCCTCGATTCGCCTGTACGGGCCTGGCGTGATGGGTGGCGGCCCTCAACGCCGCATCTGCCTCTTTTCATACCGACGAGGGCGGATCGGTACGCGT